>WAAB01006275.1:0-11380 GCA_013389865.1 Piaya cayana | reverse complement strand
CTATGATTCTATGATTTACTGTAAAATTCTCATCACTGTTATTGAGAATTAAAAGGCAACCATTATTGTAGCCAGATTGCCCTATGAGACAAGTATTATTTCATCAAAGGAAAAACTGAGAATGTATTCCACTGTTATCTCTGTAAACATATTATGAATTTATCTGAAAAGAATGTAATTATGTAATTGTTAGAGTAGTTGATGACAATCAGCTGCTTTCAGAGCAATGTGAAACATTCAGCAAAAACTCCTCTTCTTTAGAATTCTAAGTTGTTCTGTCTCTTGTNGCCTCCCTTCAGGTAGTTGTAGAGAACAATGAGGTCTCCCCTCAGCCTCCTCTTCTCCAGGCTAAACAACCCCAGCTCTCAGTCGCTCCTTGTTCAGACTGTCATCCAGACCACCCTTAAAATTCTATTATGTTTCACTTGATTTTTTTATTACTTTTATTTTTTTAACACAGGCATCAATCTTAATCTAATTTTTAATTTAATTCCATTATATCAATATACTTCTTTCAAATAGTCACTGAGTTGACAAGCATCAATAATTTAGAAAGTACCTGACAGAAATATTTAGAAATATGTCAATAATACTCATTTTTCAGAGTGTCTAAAATCCCTGAGGGTAGAATAGATCTGATTTATGCGAAGACTGAGATGAAGAGAGTTATTAATATCACCTAACTTAATGATTGTTCCAAGCAAATTATATAGTCATTGTATTTCATACATCTAACAATAGAATAGTTTTATTTCTATTTGGGCTATGAAGCCAGGATTCCTGCTGTTCACTGTAGTTCCATATCCTGTTTCCAGTGTTATCAAGGCCATTCATATCTATAAATCTTGGAATTGTTCATTTACCTTGTAAGTGCTTTAACGTTCCTGGTACTAGTAGCTGAAAATAGATTTCCAATGAAGTTTTAATCACTATTATAATCTGTCATCTTTCTGGCTAGATTCCTTAAGCATGTCAGCCTTAGCTTTGAATGAGAGAAACATTTAAAAAATTGGGCTACAATCTGCTTCGTACAACAGTGTACACAAAAAAAATATGAATCAACAGGAACAAAAACTTATTAGGGTCAGCATGTCCATTAGTCTGATCTCTTACAATAATGTGCAAAGAAGATTTGGGAATTAGTGCTGAAAATTACATTCCAAGCTGACCATAGAAAAACAGTTCAAAGACGTTTCTCCCTCTTTACCACTATGAGACAATTCCACTTTGGGTTGTCAGTACATCCATCTTTGGAAAAAACTTAGAATCATACTGATGCTCACAGTGTAGAAAAATAGGATCAAATTCAAATGCAACTAAATATATATCAGCTCACCATAAACATGTTAAGTGATACCTTCGTGCTTAGATTCAGACCTACTATACTTCCATAATTCAGAGCATTTTGGAGACCCATAAACAGATAGATTTTCTTTAATCTATGCTTGTCTTCATGTCTATTAATTGTGCTAAGTACTCTTAAGTGTCAATGCTACTATATGCCCGTGACAGTCTGAGACTAATCTTTTTCCCTGTTACTACCACTTTCTCAGACTTTGCTCTCTTCACTGAATGGGATTTTTATGATTCATCAAAAGCCAGCAGGGGTAACAGTACGTGACTTTCCTCCCCACTTTAGTTTGCCATCTGTTCCTTCTTATTTCTCTGCTACAAATGTGTATGTTTTATCTGTTCTATGCCCATCTGCAAATCCCTTAATCTTCTAACTTGCTGTTTGGCTCTTTTCTGTATTATACAAGCTGTGCTTAATCTTGTCTGCCTTTAAAAAAAAAATCCCAACATCTTAACTTTCTCGTGCCTCTCCATCCAGGATGGAAATTTTATTCACAAGGAACTATTTAAACAAATTTGGGCCACTATGAGCAGATAAAAATCAAAGGCTTTATGTTAAGTTTAATTTTGGGTTTTTTGTGTAATTTCTTTATGTGCCCCAGGATACCACTCTCCTTCTTAAGCACGAGGGCACACATCTGGGTCTTGGTTAACTTGTGATGGCCTCTGGAACACATCACAGAGCTGACCTCCCATGCCGAGTTCATCCTAGTAGCTTTGTTTCGAAGCATATTGTGCTGTGCCCATCAGTGAAACTGCAAAATTGTAGAGTTAGCTCTTCGATGTTAGGTCAGCAAAACTCCTCCATAGACCTACCTTCCTTTGCCTTCCCTGTTTCAAGACATGCGGCCCACATATTTAATTTCTGTATGAAAGGCAGGAGGAAATATCTTCAGTAATCCTTGATGTTAATGAACTATGGAAAGAAACTAAACTAATTTAGAACTATCCAGACCTAGGAATTGCACTACCTTTCCTTTCCTTTGCATTGAGTTTCCTTTTGGTAAAGAAACCCACTATAACAGACAGAGCTTCAATTTCCTTCACTTTTTCTGTATCATGTCACTGCTGGGACCTAAAACTGTTCAATCTTCTCACAGTGTATTCCTTGTTCCCTTTTTTTAACATGTACTGAGGACTTAGGTGTTTGACTCGAACTAGAGAGTAAGTACCATGTGTTGAAAAGTCAGTTTGTTCTGCCTGGTATTAGACACCTACACATAACAGAAACCATGAAATATCTTGCTAAGTTTCTTGCTTTAAAGGGTTAGTTACCAATTTCACATTGCATGCAATAGTACAATCACATAACAAAAAGGTTAGAAGGTTGCCTTAGAGTCACCTGGGAAATCCTTCCCATTTACTTTGAAAAAAAGGATGAAACCAGTTTGCTTTTAAAATGTTTGGTTTGATTTCAAATTTACCAAGCAATAAAATTTAAGAAGTTTTGAGAGCTTTCTAACATAAAATATACTTGAATCTAATCTAGATCTATTGCACTCTCATTGAGATTTCCATGTAGTCTGAGATTACCTCAATTATTATCTTGTTCTTTAGCACAGAAGAAGCCCTAGCAGCATTACAGAATCTTTCCATTTATCTACTTTTAGAGGTGCTTAGATTCTGTAGTCATTGTCAACTGCCAAAACCTCCACCCAACAAAAGTGGGATCCAGAGTTTGGAAGCGTTCCTTGGAATGTTCAGACTGTGTACTTAGTCCTGCATGGGAACAAATTGTTAACCTGTGCTTGAGTAGGACCATGGTCCCTTGGCATTCAGGGCCTGATACTCAGGAGCCGTGACTCACGGGGGCCAGAAACTTCTCAGTCAGTCTGGCCCATAGTGAAGAAGCTGCTGGAATGTTTGGTTTCTTCTGTGGAAAGCAGTACCTCCCTCGTGGCTCCTGTGTTTGAAAGTGACCATTTCATGTTCAAAATTAGCAGTGGCTGAATATTCAGTGCAAAATCTGGTATTTTGCTTTTAGATACAGAAGAGGTAACAGGGGCTATATATCAGGGGAGGGAGGGAAAGAAGTTTGTCAGAAGCTAGAGCTATTGCTTGCCCATTGTAAGATTTCTTAAGTTCCCCCAGCTGGTCAAAAATTTCCAGGGAAATATGTCCAGGCTGCAGTAACCACCTAGACCGATCAAACCTACAAGAATGTATAGTTTCAAGTGAAACATACACAATACACATGAATAAAATAAGACTTTCAAAGGACAAAGGAATATGTGCTTCTATTAAATACAGAAATGCCACACAAAGCTTTGGCTTGTAAGAGCATCCATCAATCACTTCTAAAGCTGTAGAAAGGGACTAACATTTTTTGTTTGTTGATGATGGCTTTTTTGCTTGAGCTTTGATATATGTTTTTTTCACTCTGTAGGTATTTTTGCCTCAAATAAATTATTTATATGTGCCTTTTCTTAGAATTTCTTCTCCAGCAACTATTTGTTTTCAGAAAGAAAATAAGTGGAATAAATAAAACAAACAAAAGAAACAGACCAGAGACACTTGGGTTCTTCAATCTACTGATCGGTTGCTCAAGTTTATATTCAATTGCAAAAGTTCACTAGGTAATAAGGTATGATTGTTAAATTTTTGCTTCTGTATTGAAACAGAGAATTTTTGCACAGTGCAAATTTGCACAGAGAATTGAGGAAAATATGATCAAATTATTCTTTTAATGGTTTGGCTTCTATTTAATCAACATAGAAGAAAATTAGAACAGTTTAATAAACACTTGGAACACCAATGTTATGAGTAAAATAATTCAATTTTGTATTAAAAACTCACGTAGTTGAGTTATGTCTGTTTACTAGATTTCTGCCAAAAGCCATCAGGCAGCAGGATGCTTTGCAGTAACACAAACATACCAGTTTTAAGTTGTCAAGGAGTTTGATGCAGTTACTCCACAATGATATTTACATAAATAAATCAGATGAAGAAATTTTTGCTATTAAAAAAATGAGAAACTGCAAACAAAATCAATTTCCTCCACTTGTAGATTCATTTTTAAAGGGGAAAAGAAATGAGTTTTCCATTTCTTAGTTATTATGCTGAACATTTAGGGCAGGGAGAGAATTTTTTTGAGGAGACAAAGACAGCTTTGAGCAATAAAAATTCATGCTCCTGTTTCTAATGCAGCTTCTTCTGCACACACCCTTAATTTGCATTTTGATAGAGTCAGGTATAAAGTAATACTACTGGCAGTTTTGTCTTCAACTCCAGACTTTTATAAGAGGATTACACAGAAGGGAACCTGGACAGCTTTCCATATACCTTGTAGCAGTGGGAAGATCATGCTGGGCAATGTGTTTGCAAACAGAGAAGCTGTAAAAATCACAGTGGGTTAGTGACATTGAAAAGACCTTGATAGAGCAAAGCTCTGTTAAAATAGTGACATTCTTGAGCTTTTAAAGAAGAAAATACCAGCTTGATGCAAAAGCATATTTCGAGGTCTCATCTATTTAAATAGAGGTTTACCATACTGAAGTCCTGTTCAACCAAGACAATGCACCACTTTAACCATTAGGCCATAGAATTACTGAGCCCCTTGCTCAAGTATCCAGTCCCTTGCTCAAAACCAGATCAACACTGAACTCAGTCCCAGTTGCTCAGGGCTTTGTCCAGTTGGGTGTTTAAGGTCCCTGAGAATGGAGATACCACAGCCTTCCTTAGCAGGAAACCTGCTACAGTGCTTGACTATCCTTCTGGTAAAACCGCTTTACCTGTGTTTTGTTAGAACCTTCCCTCATAACTTCTGACTATTCTTGTTAGATCACAGATGGAATGCTGCATCGAGTTTGGAACTCCCTCTGTACAAAGAAGACATTGATAAACTGAAGCAAGCTAAGTGGAGTGCAAACCAAGACAGTCAGAGGCTGGAGCACAAGGTACAGAAGGAGGCTGAGGGAAATAGATTTGTTTATCTTGGAAAATGAACATTTTCTCATCCTCTCATTATGCACTACTGCAAAGATCCAGGCTACATCTTTTCAGTAGTTTTACCATAGATATTAGAAAGTTGGTAATAGCAAAAAGAACCCTCTCTTTTCCAAGATGAACAAATTATTTCCCTTAGCCTCCTTCTGTACCTTGTGCTCCAGCCTCTGACTGTCTTGAATTTCCAGTTGAGATCATTAACTACTACCCTCACGATCCTGGCAGTTTTACACCAATATAATCATGCATCCACCAGAAAATGATATCATGGATGATGGTGCCAAAATGGCCTTGCTAAAGCAAAAAATAGACAGCATACACAGCTGTTTGCTCATCCATACATCTAGCCATTTTATTGTAGAAGGCAAGCAGGTCTATAAACCATAATTTACTCTTGGTAAATCCATATTAACTATTCACAGTCACCTGCTGTGAAGCTTAATACTTTGACACCTGAATTCTATGTAAGCATAGACATTACCATGCAATTCGAACTAACATGTTTAATATACCATCTGAGAAGATTTAGTGATATTAGTGGGTTCTAAAGGAAACAAAATCATTGCAGAAGTATAAAATAATTCAGGTTATACAAGAACTCTGGAAATCACCTACTGCAGCCCTACACCCTCCTACTAAAGTAGGGTCATCCTCAAAATTAGATGAGGTTTCCCAGGACTTTGTCCAGATAAATTTTGAACAGCTCTAAGGATAGAGATTCCAGAGCTTTTATGGGCATCCTGTTTCATAGTTTGCTCACTGTCACTGTGAGAGGATTTCTGTTTCTCATGACTAATTGGAATTTTGCTTGTTGCAACTTGTGAGGGTAGTCTTTTGCCAAAACAGTGTATTATAAAATGACCAACGTCTACATAACAAAAAATGCTGGACACAGGGCTGTGTCTGAAAGCCACAGCTTTAGCCTCAGCTCCTAGAGTTGAGGTTGGAAGGTTCACATGAGATCCACAGCCCAAATTCCTCTCACAATAGATCTCTCTCCTTCTTTCAGAATTATTCTTCGTAAGATTGAAGCAGCTTATGTGCCCAAACACTTGAAAGGAATGTGAAAGTCTTGGTTCTCTTTGTGGTCTCTGCCTAGGGATTTGAAATACATATCTGTGAGGAGACCATCCCAGCTATTAGGTTGCACTAATTCATAGTTTCTTTCTCTCTGATTTAGAAGAAAGGAGGCAGCATAAGGGACAAGACTCTCATTTAGGGAGTAAAGTTGAATTTTTATTTCTTCCCCTGGCACTACTTCTGCAGTTTTATGAAAATGTAATGAATTCAAGTCCTGGAGTTCTGTTTGACTGTTGCAATTGATTTTATATCAGAGCCTCTTGGACATAAATAGCATCTTAAATTCCTCAATTTGAGCAATGGAGTCCCGTACAGTATATCCATTTGAAATTATAGTAGTATAAATTATTTTTCAGGTTTTTTTGAAAACATTGCTCCCTATGATAATTTTCCTCCATTAGATACGCATCATTTTCATGAAGTAGTTTTATTTAATTTCTTTCCTATTGCTTGTTTGGCTCATGTTTGTCATTTTACAAGTCCGTCCTGATCAACGTGCCTGTCAAAGAGGGTCAGAATCCTTCTTGTCTGTTTATCTTAAATCATCAACCTTTCTGTTTCTGTTGTCAATTCCTGTTATGGAACATAATCTAATGTAGATTTGTTTTGCATTGGAAAATACCATCCGTCTTACTGAGGAAAAAGGACCTGAGGGTCCACACATCTGAACATTTCTTTAATCTCAGATCACTTATTAAGATCCCATAATACTATCATGTGTCCAAATCCATGTCTGAGTTGACAGATATTGCAGGCAATTCTGAAAGACCTTTGTTTCGTCTGTCTCTGCAATTGAACTGCTTTGTGTAGTGGTCAAATTTTGCTATGTACCTGACCAGAAGTGATATTTTCACCAGTTCAATCCTCTTGGTTTATGAACATTAACTCAAAAATCCAACTAGATTTTCTTTCCTACTTAAGCTTAAGCCCACTTTCTCTGACTGCTAAATAGTGATTAAGAGTGCTAGATCAGCCCGTCATTCTCCATAGCATTTAGTAAACTAATAGTATTGCTTAATACAAATTTCTATACCACCCACTAGCTAATATTTAAACAACTAAGTGGAGCCATTTCTTCCCCTCCACAACCCATAACAAACAAACCATCAATAGGTCAGCCTGACATGGTACACCCCTATTAGAAAAGATAAACTGTTCCAGAACATTGTGTGGAAGGTCTGCTTCTATTCTTGACTATTTTACACCAATGGAATTAGCTAGAGACTTTACACTTCTTGTAATCTCTCTTTGGTACATAAGTAAGATCAGTAAAAACCAAAACTACTGCTGCAGTGTCAAGGCTTATTTTGTAACATCTGTCCAAACAGAAAATTCTCCCAGTCTTTCCCTTCAGGGTGTCTGTCTTTATTTAGCAATCAATTTTTAAAATTTGTTTCTAACTTGCTCACCAGCCAAATGATTTAAACAGCATAAATATTTCTCTTTTTTTTTTGGTGATATTTGACCATTCATCTATTGCCTTAAAGTGTTTCTTTTGTCAAAAATACTATTTGCTCATATCATTGACTGTGCTGTACAGCTCTCCCTCTGTTTTGTGCTGTTTCTAAATTGCATGTTGCAGATTCCACAAAGAGTGTGCTTTGTCTGGCAGAAGTTTCCTGTTAAAGCAATGGGAACAATGTCACTGTCTAGAATGTATTGATATTATGAGGTCTGAGAAAAAAGATGCATTTTTTTCTTCTCTTTAAATATGTTTAAAATCTAGTTTTTAAAAAGTAACAGCCTCATTCTGCTCTTTCACACAAAACATAGGGCCTTTTATTTCACTAGCAAATCTTGTAAAGATAAGAGGCTGTATATTTTCAAATAAAAGTGATATGACTCATTATCTTTTCCACACACTTCCCAGTAATGCTAATTGGAGTGTGGCCAGAATTCAACTCTTGAGTTTCAATTGCATTATAACCCAATCATTTCTCTTTTATGTATCCAGTTTTCCAGTTATTATTTCTTTTCAATATTTATCCTGGTACAGACCTTCAGGTGCACCAACTGTGCCTCCTTTACTTGATGGTTCAGAGCAATAGGAACTACTGAGCTTTATTGGCAAGAAGTAATTTTGTAACAAAATTCTGGCTCAAATAGTTCTCATTCTATTTTCAGGAAACCTCTCACCCAGTTTGAACTGGGCAAACTCATAATCACATACTGTATCTGACAGCAAAATGCTGTCATGTATCTGTCCCAAGTATAGACGCCACCAAACTATGTATTTAAATGTTTTTTACAGATGAGGGTCCTAAATAAACGCAGGGAATGAGAAACCATGTCAAATACTTCTTTATCCTCTATTTTTGCTGATTAAAGTCAAACTGAAAAACAGGTATATATCAGTCTAAGTGCTATAAATCTGTAGCCTCAAATAGCTTGCTGGAAGCGACTGATAGCTGACTGATTTATTTCTTGTCATTTGGCAACATGCAGGTTTGGAAGCGGAATTTGGAACTGTAATTTTGAAGATGTTCTTCAAGCACATACCCACCAACTGTGCTTGCCTGCTGTATGCAAGACCAGTGCTTTGGGGAAGCTCAGGCCAAGTATATTGTTCCTTACATTATGGATCAGAGGGAAAAATGTGAATTTATCTTCCAGCTGTATAAAGCTCTAGAAATGGAAATAGGAAAAGAGCATTACATTTTTGGTACCTTGGTAGCTATTCTTTGTGTTTGTAGAATTCCCTAACCAAGTATCAAAGAGTGTTAGAGAAGAGCAAGGTGGAATAAGACAGAGCAGTCTTCATCAGCTGCTTTTGTAATGTAGCCTCCCTAACTTCAAGATAGTAGAAAAGCTAGGATTTTATAAACACTCACCTGTAGCAAAAGGAACCCTTCCAGCAATCCACCTGGTATTTCTGTGATGAGGCCAAGAGAGAAATTCTGAGCAGCACTGTGCAAAACTCTCAATGCTACTTAAGAGACAAGTTCTCACTGTCATATTGCACAGATATTGTAGTCTCTTCTGGCTGTGCTGGTAGTTAACCGATCTCAGAAACTAGACAAAGACTAAAACAGAACTAAAGAAAAGAAACTATTTACTATTGGGGCATGAATAATGAATTAGTCATTATAAGAATGGCCTTCACAAAAATATATTGCTTCTAAGACCAGTTAAGAATCTCTTCTCCAGCACTTTTCAGTATTTTCTGCCTGTGCACAGTCATGGCTGAAATAACTATATTTCTCCACTTACTGCAGAAAGAAATGCTATTTCTTCTATATACAGCACTCTAGTTTAGCTATAGTGATTTGCAGAGTTTAACAGCTATTCTGTGCTCATTTGTTTCTCATGTATTCCTGAAAAAAAAAACCCCAACCAAAAAAAAAGAGGGAGAATGTAACCTAGCAATTAGTACAATTAGTTCAGTCAATGACAACAAGGCATGGGGGCAAACCTTGTAAGTGCTTTCTCCATTCCCTACCCCTGTGTGATAGTTCTCCAACTTTGCTGTAAGTAATCACCCTCAAAATGCCACTGTCATTGATGTGACCAACTTTACCTTATGGTCAGCCACAACAGTGGCTTGTCACAGGATCTATTTATGTCAAGAATAGAACTGGCATGTTCAGAACTGGAATTTCAGTCTGGAACTATTTCCTAGAAGATGAGGCTCATAAGGCTAGTATAACCTTCCTACCCAAATTACCACAACAGAGAAAACTCTCTGATTAGAGGCTAAAGAAGAGAGGACAGAATCTCTCTTTGGTGGTGATACTGTATTGCTGTAGTAACTGTTACAGAACTTAAATAGAGCATTCAGTGGGGAGGGTAGGAGAATAGCAAACAGGAGAAAACATGTACTTGGCTTCCTATTGTTAGTGGAAATAAATTTCTCTATCAGAGAGGTGTATATCTTGCAAAATTTCATCTTGGGTTGGATAATTAGAGTAGTCTATCTGGTAATCATTCACAGTTATTAAGGATTTTTTTCTCAATAACCTCTCTGTGTGAGAAGAAATTGTTGCTGTCCCATTATTGCAGAGAAGGAACTGGGGCATAAAGAAAATGTGACTTGTTAGAGATCACACTTAGGGTCTGTCATCAGGACACTTGAAGTAATTGCCTGGGATATAATTCATTATTGAGGTCAGGAGGCAATGGTAGTGGTATGACAACTTAAAATTATCTGCTCTTTTAAAATTACATTTGCGGGGGGTGGGGGGTGGGATGTATATCTATATATGTGAGGCTGTATGCAATAAGAAACTTCAAAGATTTTCATTTTTCTGTATGGAAATACATTACAAACTAACTGGTTTTTTGTTAGAAATAAGTAATAAATGTCTGCATCTGTTTCTCAGAACTACTTTTGTCAGGTCTATTTATGCCTCTCTTTCTTGCAGATGATGGAAAAAAAAGACCTTTTTATTCCCTGTAGTTATTTGATGGTAACACATCAGTGCACAAAAAGAAAAAAACCTTGAATTCTGCTTGAGACTTGTGTACTATTTTTAAAAACATAAGAAAGAAAAACAGCAGTAGAAAGTGTTTCTAGGATTCCTCTGTTCCACTAAATAAATATATATTTGCAAACTTCAGCTCCCAATATGCTATGACGTATTCATTACTGTGTGATTTATTCCTTTACAAGGCTTCAGAACATTTAAAGGTTTGCAGGGCTTGGTGATGGACATGCATCTCTGAAGATGCTGTCTGTCTTAAAAAGCAGCAGCTGCACTCTGGCTTTTTTTTTCAATGGATAGAAGTGAAGGGACAGATGAACTCTGTTGGTCAGATGGGATTTATTAATGTGCCAAAGGACTGCTTCAGATTCTATGCTCTCTTTTCCATACATGCTTTAAAATTCAGCAGTATCTCCTCTGTGTTTTTAGAGCAGCAAGGGCAAGTTAGTCTGTATTCTTTTGTGTGTGTCTGGAAAAGTAAAACATTTTTTGCTTACTTAGAAACTCAGAAAAATCAAGTGTTGCCAAACTCAATGTAATGGTTTTGATTTTTTTTTTGGTGCTGTGACTCGGATTCGAAC
>WAAB01006245.1:13528-25679 GCA_013389865.1 Piaya cayana | reverse complement strand
CTTGCTGCGGTCTCTAACCCCTGCGCTGGAGCAGCCCATCATTTAGGTGATGGGACAGAGCTGAACGACTGTCAAGCCCATCATGCTATATGGAATTATATATGTAAGCAACACGGTGCCAGAAGTGCATTCATCTCCCAAACTCCCTCTGGGCAGTTGTTGTTTTCAGTCTGCATTGTCCGAATGGCCTTGCTAGCTGTGTTAATGCTTCAGCAAAAAAAGAAAAATCCTGGAATTTGCTGCCTGAGCTACTCATTTCTACTTCGATCACCCAAAAATTTTGAGAATATTTTCATCATGTTCTACCTTGACAAATTAACTCCTAGCGCCATTCATCTAGGGCAAATGAAACCAGTGTTGACTCTCTTTCTATTAACTTCCTTCACCTGTTAATGTCTACGATTATCTTCCTGGGCTTACATAATGCCCATCACACACAAGACTGAGAAATCACATTTCCAGCTTTTCTCCCTTTTCCTCTGATCTTTGCCCACTTGTTGTTAGAACATCAAGAAACCCATCTTAGTTTCACCAGGGGGTTTTGTACAGTCTCCAGAAAGAACTTTCTAGACCATTTGTCTAAAATAATCTCTTGCAGAAGAAAGAACCTATGGAGAAAGCCTACAGAGAAAGGACATTATCTTTTTTTACTCACTGGAGGCCGAAAGGATTGTCTTTTGGTGTGAAGAACATAGCACTTGCCCTCGTCTCTTCAGTAGCCTGGCTGGGCACTCGGGGCGGCCGGAGACGCTCTGTTCTTGAGAAGTGGCTGCCTGGGAGGTCCTTGGGGTCCAGAGACAGTCTGGGATGGCACTGTGGTTCTAGCCCTGGTCCCAGCTGATCTTCTCTTTGCTCCATGAACATGCTGAGGGGTCTGTCTTTTGGGGCGCTATGGGCTGGAGAGCTGCCCCTGGTCCCGACCGTGAGACCTTTAATGTCCACTGAGGAAGACGGAATCACGCCCCTGGTGGGGCCGTGCTCCCCTCTGCTCTGGGGGTGCAGGATGAGGACTGACTGAGGCCGACAGTCTGGCTTTCTGGTTGCTTTGAGGGAAGGCTCCTTCACTCTGCTCTGCTCAGCTCTCTGCAAAGCCTCCACCCTCCCTTGCTGCTCAAAGGCTTTGCGCTGTCTCTCCAGAATTTCCTTCTGCTGACGGATCTGCTCCATCATCTCCCTTTCGTTTTGCAGCTGAAGTTGCTTTTGTCGTTCCTCCTTCTCCACATTGAGCTTTTCCAGCCTCTTGATGACAGAGTCTGGAGAATGGGTCTGTGTCACAGCTGCTGTCCCATGTTCCTCTCTCTTGGCAGGGGACTTCTCTTCCTCTCCTCCCAAGGCTCTGCCCTGGTCTGGCTCACAGTCCTTCTTGACCCCGGAGAACGAAACTGTCCTCTCCTCTCTTTCCACTGCTTTGTTCCTTAAGTTATTCTCCATTGGCTTCACTTTCACATTGTCTTGTGGTGGGACGTAGAAAGTAGGTAGATTGCTGGAAAGGAAGGTTTCCCTCGGATGAGCCTTGTAGATAACATTCTGGGGTTCAAAGACCACGCGCTCCTTCACGGTGAGGTTATCGGGTAGCTCCAAGTCTGGGGGCATCCTTCTGACCCCGGGTAAATTGCTGTTCACATCCGCTGCACAGAAGGATTTCTGCAGATGAGCCTGGGGGCTGCTAGGCAAAGAGTCATTGGAAAACGACTGCGTGTCTTCCTCGTCTAAAACTAAGGAAACTAGTTTATGACTCGGGATATCTTCACAGCTTAACATCTCAAAGCTCCCTTGAGAACTTTCACTCTCCGGGGTTCCCTGAGGGGAATGAAGTGCCTCAGACACAAGCTCTGTGGACCACCGTCTCTCTTCGGAAGGCGACAGCCCACCAGTCGTGGACCGGACCTTGAGCAGCTCCAAACTAAATTTGGCCTGTTCCAGTTCACGCATCCTCCGACTTTCTCTTTTCGCACGAACCACTTTTTTCTGGTTGAGATCCTCCAGCGACTTGGGTCTCTCTCTCACAACAACCTCCTCTTCGGCGTCCATCCCGCTCTGGCTACTGGCTCTCTCGTGTTTTTTGTACAATAAATTCGCAGAAGTATCCAGTGGGTCCACATGATTCACCTGATTACTGTCCATCAGTGATTTATGTTTCTCTATAGCTCTCACTCGCTCGACAAATGAGCCATCTTCCCACTTAGATGGGTCCGAGCCCTTGATTTCCAAAACATCATTTGCCTCCAGTCCATCTTCCTCTTTAACCGACAGGCCATTCTCCAGCTGCGTATCTTTTAATCTCTGCTCTTTCAAAGCTCTAAACCTGCAAGCAAGCAGAAAAAAACAGTAAATATTATCCCCGGACCCACTCACGTCCCTTCAAGGCACTGCAGTGGTGGCAGCTCATCACCACCATCTTCATCATCATCACTATCTCAAGCAACCTTCCTTGCACATCTGGTGCAAGATGGTGCGAGCGTACATCTGGTTTTAAATCTTCTCCTCTCATGCCATCTCTCCCAGCCAAGGATTTCCACAACGCACCTGATAGCTGCTCTCGTGCTGACAGTAGTGGGTCTAGACTCCATCCCTGGTTTAGCTCGTTTGTAAGCTGATAGAGCCAGAAGAGCTTAACCCATTGCACTCCCTTGGCTTCTCCATCTTCATCATCCTGCTTGGGCTGCCTCTGGTACAGCCAGCAGGGAATTCAGCCCTGCATCAAGAGCACTTTGCAATTCCCAGATCTTCCACCCTACATCAAGGTGCTCCACAGAGTCCAGCTAGCGTCTCTGAAGAGCAAACCAATACCTGCCCCGCAGCCAGCGAGCCAAGGCATGGCTGGGAAGCCTCTCCCCTCTGCAGCAGCTGGTTCCAGTATCTCCTACCCTTGCGAGACTGCAGCAACCACACCGGTGAGCCGATCCGAGTTAAAAATAGGCTACTTAAACTGGCACTGCTGCCAAGGGCAAGGCAAAAAAAAAAAAAAAGCAACTCACGAGTATTTATGGCCTCTACTGCCTACGTGCTCAAACCTAAAATAGACTCTGCTTATTCTAAGAGTAGGACGTGCAGCTAAATAAACTCCTTTGTTAGAAAGCATGGGCAGGTGAAGGGTCAGGGCAGGTCGGGATGGGGTCAAGGATCCTATGAAGATACAGCGTCTTCTGTCAGTCACTACAGTCCTGGCAGTGCCAGAATTCACATCAACCACATCACCAGGTTGGAAAAGACCCACTGGATCATCAAGTCCAACCATTCCTATCAAACACTAACCCATGTCCCTCAGCACCTCGTCCACACGTCCCTTAAACACCTCCAGGGAAGGTGAATCAACCACCTCCCTGGGAAGCCTCTGACACTGCCCGATGTCCCTTNGTGAGGGGCCCACAACTGACCCAAAGATTCGAGGTGCACCACATGTGAGTTGCCAGAGACATGACTAAGATCCTGTATTCCCAAGGGAATCAGGTCCAAGTCCTGCTCCTACACACGAGGCAGGGCACAAGCAGACAGAAAGTTCCTAACCCTCATCCAAAACCACTCAGGGCTTGCGTCCAGCAGTGGGATTGACCGGAGAGGAGCACGCATCAAAGCCCAGCAACTTGTTCCATGTGGGCCACGTGCACGGCGCTTACATCACTCCTCACCAGACATCATCAGAAAACGGTTTCTTTTTTAATGAAGGCCAACGGTGTTCGTTACCTTTGTCGTGCTAAATATCCTCTGCACGCTGCTTGCAAGCAGATGACTTTGCTCCTGCTGGCTGCGTACGACTGCTTTGCACGGTGTCCTCGCCAGGCTGCCTGGATGCTGGTGGCTGCGCGGTGCCGCCGCCTGGCATAGTCCCGCCAGCAGCTCTGGATGAGATGGGCCGCAAACTGCATCTGCAGGAACCTCCGCCTCGCCACAAAGCCACGCCAGTGGGTCTGGAGAATGACAGCAGCTTTGCTGAGGACAAGGGGGTCCGGGGCTGGTTCGCCTTGCTTTCGGCTCTGGTAACTACGCCAAGATCTCTGCAAACAGAGCGGGCAGTTCTTTGTAACGGGTGTCGCGTGGGAATGGGAGAACACCTGCCGTCACGCAACCATTCCAGCTCTGTCTCCCCCATTCCCAACTTATTACAGCACTAGGAGTCAAATTCTGATTCTTATCTCTGGAAAGGACACCTGTTTTTACCCTACGGCTGTATCTGTAGGATTAGTGGATTGTAATTCACAACAAAATCAGGCACCATCACCTACCTGGATGACCACGGCAGCTTGCCGCAAGCTCAGGAACTGCCTCCTGCAGAGCAGGCTGCGGAACCAGCGCTGCAGGAGTGTGATCCGGCGCAACACCTCCTGGTGGAGCAGATCCTGCAGAATCTGCCGCTCCCGCTCCTTCACGAAAACCTGGTCAAAAAAAAACCCAAAAACCGAAACACTCGCATGGAAAGCTCCCACCGCCACAAATCATTTAATGTTGCTGGTTTCTGTAACCAGGATGCCCAGGAGAAAGCTCAGCTTAGCAAGTTTCCGGACGGCACAAAGCTGGGTGGAAGTGTGGATCTGCTGGAGGGTCGGGAGGCTCCAAAGGGATCTGAACAGGCTGGATCCATGGGCTGAGACCAATGGCAGGAGGTTTAACATGGTCAAATGTCGGGTCCTGCACTTGGGGCACAACAACCCTGAGCAGCTACAGACTGGGAGAAGTCTGGCTAGAAAGCTGCCTGGAGGAGAAGGACCTGAGGGTGTTGGTTGAAAGCGACTGACCATGAGCCAGCAGTGGCCCAGGTGGCCAAGAAGGCCAATGGCATCTTGGCTTGGATCAGAAATGGTGTGACCAGCACGGCCAGGGAGGTTCTCCCTCTGTACTCGGCACTGGTGAGACCGCTCCTCGAATCCTGGGGTCAGTTGTGGGCCCCTCAGCACAAGAAGGATGTTGAGGCTCTGGAGCGAGTGCAGNTCACAGAAAGGGTCATTGGGCACTGGCAGAGGCTGCCCAGGGAGGGGGTTGATTCACCTTCCCTGGAGGTGTTTAAGGGATGGGTGGACAAGGTGCTGAGGGACATGGTTTAGTGTTTGATAGGAATGGTTGGACTTGATGATCCAGTGGGTCTCTTCCAACCTGGTTATTCTATGATTCCACAATTCTATGATTTTAGCTAAGTCACTTCTAACAGGTTTCTGCAGTTTCATCTACAGTCTGCAACCGTCCAAGCTCTGAAGTGCAGAGTCTCTGCTTTCACTTCAATATTAGCCATCATATCAAGCTATGTCTACACACAGAAGTAGTTTTTTTGACGGTTGCCTGGTTACAGCCAGACTAGTGACATGGGTTAATACAAAGCCCCAATATTCCCTACTATTTTTCATGAACAATATTCAAAGCTTCATTGAAGCCACTGGCTTTTTCCAAACAGAAGAAAAATAATTTCACTATTTATAAACTGCATATATACAGCATGTTAATTGATCATTACAGAAATGCAGGCAAATTTTATAACTGAACCCTGAATGTAGGTCTGAGCTGAGGATAAACATTTACCATAGTTCTTCCAACTTGGTAATTCTCTGGATCAAGTTTTATCTTCCTGAAGAATTCATGGATATTGTGCTTAGACGGGCTGATTCCTTGCGGCAGAAGGACGTGGAAATGGTTGATAAAATCCTGAGAAGGAAAAAATAAAGGACAAAGGTTTGGTTAGGTGGTTCCTGCTGTGTCCCTTTCTTCCATAAATAACAGATTTGCTCCACTGACCACATGAAACAGGATCTATCGAGCGAGCAGAAGGACAGAGAGCATTTTACAGACTGGGGAAAAATGAAGTTTCCTCCACCATCTGCGGTTTGATGGGAAACACATCAAAGCAAGGACCCAGCAACATTCAAACATCTTCCAGCGTGGGAGGAGAGTTTCTGCAGAGCCCAAGGGGTCATCTCAAGCCAAAAATGCTCCAAATCCTCAGCAAGGCCCACGACGGAAGGGAGCTACCAGCATCTGCAAAGCATCCCTGAGAGACGCTACACCAACTACCGCTGTGAGGATTCAAAGAGCAGAGGAGGTGCAGGACCAGAGATCCGTGCTCTCAGCAAGAGAAAAATGGAGCAATTTTCCTTCTCTGAACAGCTGCCACGCAGGACACATCATCTGGCCCAAAGCAGCTGCCGGGAGGAAACAAAAATCCGCACCAACAAAACATGAAAGGACTGACATGTGCACAAAATCTGGCAAAAACACAGAAAAGGAGAAAACAGGAAGAGCTGGATAACTCCTGAGCAGTTTCGAGGACGCCAATCACCCTCCCACTGGGACACAGCCAGCTCCGATATGAGATGGGGCAAACGCCGTTCCCAGGTGACCTCAAAATTCGCACAGGGAAGTGCATGCAAGCTGGATTCCTTTTTTTTTTGCCAAAAGGAAGTCCATGTTATAAACAAAATGCAGCTTTGTTTCAAAATCTATGACATTATCTGCAGAAGGGCTCGTAGCCTTTGCCTAGGTCTACACCAGCTTGATAGAAATCACCAGACTGCTCCGTATCAGACATCAGCCCATTGCTTCCACTCAGCTTGGAATTCATCACCACGTTCAAAACCCAGCTAGAAACATTCAGACAACAATGTTAATGAGGTTAAAGATGCCAAAAGACTGAAAAACATTTTCCCCCACCTGGAAAGAGTATTTACAGCTGTATCCCGACTGGCGAATGCGAACGGTCTTCAGCATGCCCGTGTACCGCAGCTGCCTGAGCACCAGGCTGTCGTTGAACCGCAAGGGCAGCTGGAAAGGGAAACATAGGCCAATAATAAGAAAATATTTCCTTTAACTAAAGCTTTTAAGCACACGGATGGGTAAATTGATTCAGTACATGTGAAGGTGAAGGGGCTGGAGAACAGGCCTTATGAGGAGCGGCTGAGAGAGCTGGGGGTGTTTATCGTGGAGAAGAGGAGGCTGAGGGGAGACCTCATTGCTCTCTACAACTATTAAGAAAAAAATTTTCACAGAAAGGGTCATTGGGCACTGGCAGAGGCTGCCCAGGGAGGTGGTTGATTTGCCTTCCCTGGAGGTGTTTAAGGTATGAGTAGACGAGGTGCTGAGGGACATGGTTTAGTGTTTGATGGGAATGGTTGGACTTGATGATCCAGTGGGTCTCCTCCAACCCGGTGATTCTGTGATTCTGGGTGATTCTGTGATGTGTAGCACATCTACATGACGTGCACGTTGGCAATAATGTTAGGGGAGAGAGGGAACGTGGGTCCCCAGGAACCTTCACTAATCTCACTGGGGGTGAATCTTGTTTGCTTACAAGAAGCTATCAGATGGAGACTTTCAAACAGCTAACTAGATACATAAAGCTATAGAGATGGGGGTTTGGGAGCTCCCAGACTGAATAAGAGTAAGACTGAATAAGGTTGTTTTGCCTGGAGAAGAGGAGGCTGAGGGGAGACCTCATTGCTCTCTACAACTACCTGAGGGGAGGTTGTGGAGAGGAGGGAGCTGGGCTCTTCTCCCAAGTGACAGGGGACAGGACGAGAGGGAATGGACTCAAGCTCCGCCAGTGAAGGTTTAGGCTGAACATTAGTCAAAAATATTTCATGGAAAGGGTCATCGGGCACTGGCAGAGGCTGCCCAGGGAGGTGGTTGATTCACCTTCCCTGGAGGGGTTTAAAGTGCAGGTGGATGAAGTACTGAGGGACAAGGTTTAGAGATTGATGGGAATGGTTGGACTCAATGATCTGGTGGGTCTCTTCCAACCTGGTGATTCTATGATTCTGTGAAGACCACTGCCAAGGGCACAGCTATAGGGCAAGACTGTGAGGAAATAAATACCCTCCTAGACCTAAAGCTTCACCTTTAAACATCTGGACAAAACTCCGAAGGATTATTCCACAAGAGAACATCACTACTGTAACCTTTACTTTAAACTGAGGGTCCTCAGCCCATGAGGTAAATCAATGCTCAAAGACAAATCTAAGGAACACAGTACATCACTGAGTCACCTGGAATAATGTGGCTTATTCTAAAAATATCTGCTTTTACCTATAGAAACTTTGTTTTTAAGAAGCTTTAGGGCTCAGTAACAGCACAAGTGTAGTCATAGTGTAGTCATGGGTTTATAAATCTCTCCTGCAGGTGGCAGGAGCTTCAACAGAGTCAAATTTGGTTTTTTAAGTATTTTATATATACCTGCTTCAACAATTACAAGAAAAGCCTACGCAGTTCATCAAGAGCAACACCCACAGGGTAACACCCACGCTTCCCATTGCTCGTGCACAGATATCTTTGAAATCCAACTCGATTTGGGACTTTCTTTTCTTTTTTAACCCTCTCGTAAAAATTCCCAAGATGATTTTGAGCAGCACTGCTCTGACGAGACAGGATTTACCTTTTCTGCGTTGGACCGAATGCATTTGACAAAATAAGGCTCCGCTTGGCCAAGGGTCTCCATGAGCTTATTGAGGGACGCCTGCAACAGAGAAAACATCTTCAGCTGGGAAATGGAGAAGAGGCCACGACGAATAATGAAAACAGTCCTCTGTCCAAACGAACTCCAGGCAGCGTTTATTCCTGATTGTCAAAGCTTCATGGCTGGTCTAGAAAGGAATTTCCTTACTGACTGTTTTGTAAAGGGAAGATCTGGCAGCGTTCTCTAATCACTACTTTCTGTCATCTGCCTGTGCCCTTCTTCTCGCGCAAACTCCCGTTCTGCCTAGTAATTTAAATCATAATTATTTTTAAAGCTCGTAAACCCCTAGCGCTTCATAGGCTGCTTTTAGAGGGGAACACGTTCAATACTGTGAATCACTGAATGACTGAGAATCAAGGCTTTTCCAGGTTCCCATTTTATTTTTCCCTTTATTTCTGCGTCATTATTGAGCATCTAGCCTATAAAAATGAATTTATATGGGCATCCTTGCTACACACAATTGCTCCCGTGGGACTTCACACCAAGTTGTGCCTCCATCTCACAGATCTTTTGACTCTCATGATGAAACACAAGGTCTTTGAATAAAACCACACTGGATATCCAGGCAGGCTGAGTCCGGCTGCTGCTGGCTGGGCTCCTCAGAAAAAAAATTGCTGTGCCCTGTAAGAATTTTGAATAGCTCTAATTTCCAAGCACATTATTGACACGGTATTAGTAAGTGCTCCAAGGTGGATTACTCCTGATTTTAACAGCGATTAAAACTCATTTGGTCCAAAAGACATTCTGTTGCGTATTTATAATAAGCAGAGATATAAATTTTTGATTCTATGTGCTTGTAAACCAGCGTGATATTAGAAAGAAGTGGGTTTTTTCCTGAAGATACGCTTGCAGGAAGCCTTTTCTTCTCCTTCTGCTCATTTTAAAGACGTTTACAGGAAGCCTTTCATGTTTCGAAGAATTTATCTGTGTACAGAATATGGGGAAGATCCCCCACACGTGCAAGGCAGCTGCCTTCTGCATTTATTAACTGCATGCAAATGTCTCCTCTCGCTCTCATACCAGGGAACAGTGGGAATGCCACGACACAGCAGACCTCCAATGACAGTCCCATATTTCATAAAAGTAGGCTGAAATCACTTTTTTTTAAAGAAAAAAAGCCTATTAGAAGATACTCCTCAGCACTGATATTGCAGTTTCCCACTGTGCCTCGCACTGGGCTGATGGCAGGGCAGAGGGACACATGGGATGCAACCCCCCTCCCCAAAACCCAGCAAGCAAAGCGCTCCTGGCACTCAAAATCATGGAGATTGGATTGTTCAGTGACCACCGGCCCTGTAGGAGGGGGTATTTCCATTTCATCAGCAGCCAGCAACATCCCATTTGCGGCAGATGGTGCAGCCACCCTCTGCCATCTGGCGCAAGCCCTGGTCATCAGGAATCTCTAAAGGACACGTAAGGTCCCTGGATTAACCACATACCCTGCTCCTTTATCCCTCTGCCTGCAAAACTTTCCAGCCACCCACTCCTCCGCCGCCTGTATTTGGTGTTTGAGGGTGTGATGAATCATTTCAGCATCACCCCACGCTACACGGGGCAGGACCCTTCTCTCTAGAGCACCACCGCTATGCTGGGTAAAAGGGGAGGCTACGCATCTCCACGCTGCACTTTAGGGACCAGCGGTCTAGTTCTCAGCCACAGAAGCCATCACTGCCCTTTCAGCATCCTCTAATACAGCTATTTCACCTACGGATTACCCTAAGTACAGGCATGGTTAAAATCGAGAGGAGACAAGGCAGCTGCAAGCCTAGCGGTCAGGCACCAGCCACAAGGCTGCATCAGAAAAAAAAAAAAAGCAAAATGTTGTGATAGGAAACATTTGTATTTCCTGCCTGTGACCCAATTCCCTGCGCTGCAATTTTATTAGCCTGCTCTTGATAAAAAAAGCGATCTCGCTGGCTTGCACCAGGCTGCTCTCTCGAGAAAACGCTTCTCTCTTACGAGCGTTAAATGAAATTAGGGCTGGGAGCACCCAGCATTTGTCTAAGAGGAGAAGCAGGCAGTCACACCAAAGCTGCCACCGAATTAAACGGTTTTATTCATTTAAATAAAAGATGGATGTGTTGTAGGCACAGCTCCTACATTGTCAAATCATCAGTGGGGAACCTCAGAAAGCATAAGGCAAAGGTATTTGAATGCTCTGCTTTGCTGCAGAGGGGTAGAGGGAAAACCTTCGCAGCGTTCAGTGGTCTTTTATCTTTATGCTCTGTAAAAACTTATATAAAAAAATCTCAATTGTGCATCCTGAGGCTTTTCAGGGTTTCATCTGAAGGGTGAATGAGTTTCAGGAAGGCATTTCTCTCCAAGACAACCCCATTTTAAAAACCCACCCACCCTCATGGCACTGTATAAATTAAACTCTGCAGAAGTGTATTTACCAAGATGCCAGTAGGCTAGACTAAGCTTTAAATATATATAGAGAGACGTGTGTTATCCAAAGTACCTAAACACAGATTTATATATGTGTATGGATGTATATATTTAATTAAGCTTACCCAGATCTATGCATGGAGACTAAAAATGACCTACATCTCAAAAAAAAGAAAAACCAACCCCAAACAAAATTTACAAGTCAAAAGCCAGACGTGCTTAGAAACCGATTTTTTAACTAAAATGTTGCTTTCTAATATTACTGCCTGCTTGTGCACATGTCTTGTAGCAGTTTCCAAGCCCTGATGTGCATACGGGAGGATAATTTCGAGGCAGCTATTCCTAGGCTGGCACTATATCGATCCCTCCTCTGAGTTTCTACCCCTGCCCAGATGTAATACAACAATATTTTGACCTTTCTGCCCCTATTCAAATGCACACTCTGACTAGCTTGAAAACAGATTGAATTTTAGATGCTGAATGTAAGTAATGAGACTGTAAAAATGTTGGTTTGGGATTTGGTGGTTTCTGGATACGGTGGATAAAGTGCCACGACGCAGTGGTTTGGGAAGTGAGGTAGCAGAGGAGAGGGATGCACCAATATCTTTGCTCTGCAGCTCATCCTCACATCTTGTTCCAAGGCGTCATTCCCCCCAGTATCCACCATCAGTCTTTTCTCTCTCCATTTACACCATCTGGATACCCGCAAGGTGTCTCCCAGCTTACCCAAGCCAGCCCCTCACCTGAATTTATGTGCTAAACGGTGCTGAGATGGGACAGGACAGTACTTGCAAGTGCACCCTGGAGACTCAAAGCAGATATTTGCTTTCAATTTCCCTCTCTGGAGCAAAGGCAAAGGGTTACCTGGAACTGGGCACTGATGCTGGGTGGTTTTTTCTTCTTATGGAGATGGAGGAGAGATTTGGTAATGCGGTCATGCAGCGTCAGGTTCGTCAGGTGCTTGAGGGACTTCACGTCCAGCATGTGCTGCGCAAGAGAGACTCCATTTGTTCTTTATAAACACAAGAATAACTAGATCATATCGCCATGCGATCTGCTACGTCCCTCTCTATACCCTCTGCAGGGCTTCCTTAAGTGACTACTCAATATCATCAGGGAAACGTCAAGGAATGGCTTGAAAAGCTGCACTGCAATATCTGCCCAGAGAGTGGTGGGAAATGGAGTTAAATCCAGCTGGAGGCCAGTGACAAGTGGGGTTCCCCAGGGCTCAGTGCTGGGTCCAGCCCTGTTCAATGTCTTCATCAATGACCTGGATGAAGGCATCGAGTGCTCCCTGAGCAAGTTTGCAGATGACACTAAGCTGGGTGGAAG
>WAAB01006244.1:0-18059 GCA_013389865.1 Piaya cayana | reverse complement strand
TTGTTGCTCTTCTCTGGATAGAAACCAGAGCATGGAGTCCCATGCCTTTTGGGGATGTCCAGCCCCTTGGCATTTTGACTGAGTCAATTGCCTCTCTTCTCTACCTTCCTGCACTTCTTAGGTTTCTGAAATTGCAACCAGGACGCCTGAGCCCAGCAGGAGCTTCTGGGCTGCAGATTCTTCTAGGACCACACCAGGTTGGTTGGATTACACAATCTTTGAGAACAAGCAGATGGAAAAGCTTTCTACCTTCTCACTGCTCAGCACAACAGGGCATGATGGCTCTCTCATTGGCAGTCTCAGGCTCTTGGGAGAGAGCTTAAACTCATTGTGATGTCCCTTGTGCTTATGTGATTTGAGATGTTGAGCCCTCCACTGTCATCCCTGTGCTATGCTGGCATCTATGAGGCATAGACTCTGTGGTCCATGGTGAGGTAGGGCCCAATAACTAGTGTTTGAGAGATGGTGAAGAAGAGGAACTGGGTAAGCTGCTTTAATGGCAAAGCCCATCATGGAAACTGGGGAAATTAAAAATAAATATTCTCTTATAATAAGCTGCAGTTGCAGGAGTGCTGTGAAATTATATTTCCAGATGAAGACTGACATCAATAGGTTTCTCCAGTGGTACAAACTTGAAGTATTTGACTCTGCTAAAATGGAGATGAATTTAGTCAGATGTACGTATCAGGTACCACACTCATGATCATCAAATGAGAAGTGGTGAGGAACAGCTCTGTATGCAGACCTGGGTTGCTGCCTTCACATCTGCAGGAGATCTGCAGGAATGGTCACTCTCTAGAGTTATTTGTTAATTGCTGTGGTCTAGAAAGGCATTTAAATACTTCTAACTCTTCCTCTGAAGAAGTACACTCACTCTTCCCGTGAGTTAGTGCATTATGGTCACCTCTAATTTCTAGACGTCCCAGCCAGAGCTATTATCTGTCTACCTAATTTGTCAGAGACACCAGATGTCCAGAAATTCCTGGCTAATACGGAAACTCTTCAATATCCCATCAGTTTATGTTCTTGGAAAAGAAAATAAAAGCATATCCAGGGAAAACTGGACATACAATGTCCCCATATGAGCCTGGAGCCCCAGCTCCTGGCTGCCCAGATATACTGTAGGGAGGACTTGACAGACCAAGTGATGACCAGAAGTATCTTTCATAACTGCGTTATACGGACAACCATAAACATGGAACTACTGGACTTGGATTCAGAAAACCAATTTTCATTATGAAGCTGCTTTACTGTGAAATCACTGTTGGCTCTTTAATACAGTTAAGCAGTAACTCTTTGGTAAACTAATTGCCGAGAAAGCAGAGGCAATCTATCTTAACGTTTGTTTATATGCAATGAGGTTTTATAATCTAATTTGCAGATTACCAGCCATGATATTTAGGGCAATTAATGGACTAAGCCGAATTGCTCACTCCCTTTATGTGATGTTTTCACAGAACATATTTCTGGACTGCGGAAGGGTACTTAAAATTCTGCACTCACTTCAGTTTATTAATGGTTACACTCTTTCATAACTGTAGATGTTACCTAGTGAACACTGTTCTGCTTTTATTACTATTCCTATAAATTAGTTGCTTGTAGCAGTATTTCAGAAGTGAATAAAACTAATTTTACTTTTTATTTTAAAATTGACTTTTGTTAAGTATGACACTGTTACTCTGACTGCATTATGAAATAGCAACCAAATCATAATCTCTTAACACTTTGATAACATGCTCTGGCAAGCATCAATTTACAGATTGCTGTAAATATTCTAAATGCATAAAGCCTTTGCATCTTAGTACTGTGACTACAATTCCACCCACCTATGCCCTTCTCACACTACTGCTAGTCCCTCCATCTCACTGTGGATTGTTAGGTCTGCAGCGTGAGCAATGCATCTTACTTAGGTTGTGCAATAGCAATCACCGCTGAAATAGCCGTGATAGTTTGAGAGGTTACAGTACTGTGCTGGAAGCCAGGTGAAATAGACTGTGAAAGTATTCATCACTTCTCTATTCTTTAAGCCCAGATTTCACACTGAAGCAGTTGTGATTTGATCTGATGTGGGAGTGGTGACAAATAGTTGATAACAACAGCCCTGGTCTAGTAAAGTATATGTACAATGCCTAACATCACTGGGTCATCTAAATCTCTTACAGATATCCAAAATCAGCTGTGGGTACAAATAAATAATTTTGACAAGGAGATCAAGAATGAATGTTCATGCTGACTTTCACATGTGAGCTTGTGCTATTTTTATTCTTCAGCCCAAGGCAACTGACCTACATCTTTGGGTTCCCCATCCTAGCCACAGCTCTCACAGAATCACAGAATTATTTAGGTTGGAAAAGATCTTTAAGTTCAATGAGTCCTACCTTAAACCTAACACTGCCAACTCTACCACTACACCATGTCTCTAAATGTCACAACTACACACCTCTTCAATAGCTCTAGGGATGGTGGCTCCACTATTTCCCTGAGCAGCCCATTCTAGTGTTTGAAAATTTCTTCTTATTAATCTAAGGGAACCTTCCTAAGAATGGTATTTATCTCTTTTTGGGATTACCTCAAGGCATAGCAGAAGGACAGGGTAAACCTAAGGGAGGACAGGCAGTCTCCGGAGGAGCATCCTGAGTGGTCAACAGCCTCCAGAACGTGGACTGACTCTGAGTCTGTGGTTTGTGTGCATCCTCAAATTCACACCCAGCACTGGAGTGATGCTTCTGGGTTCAGTCTCAATAGCCTGAGCCGAGATGTTCAGAACATGCACAGCCAGCAGCACTAGTTGCTGAGTGTTGTTCCCAAAGCTGATACTCAAGCTGAGATTTGCTGACCATGTTAAGATAGGCATTTAGGATTTTTTAGCAGCCAATGGAGAAAGTCTAGGCTCTCCAGAGAGCACTCATCCTGTCTGAAGATTAATAGGGTGTGTGACTTACCCTCTGGAGCTGCACTTATTAGTCCAGTGAGTAGTGTAGGAGCCTTAATTGGCTATTTTTGGCTAGACGTCTCACCCATAAATTGTTTTTACTAGGCTAGGTGCCTCCTGGGCTAAGGACAAAAGACAAGAAAAGACTGCTCTCAGTAATGTTTGCATTCAGGTAGGTATTATTTGCTTTAACTTGTCTGACTTTTTGCCCTAAGGCATTAGTGGCAGAAGTCACTTTACTTAATATCCAGCCAAACAAAACCTGTATGAAGTCCACACTGTGCAGAGACTGTTCTGAGGCTGAAAGGCAGAAGCTTTGTCAGGTGAGATAAGGCATTTCACACGGGGGCATAGATGAGACTGAAGAAATGGGCATCCAGTCCTGTTTCATTATAGACTCTTATTGAGAATATAGGCAAATCTTACATTGTAGCCCTAATAAAGGCCGGCTGGACTTGAGTTCAAAGTACAGAGGCTTCAAACCTTTACTTTCCAGGCACTGAAAACTGGTCTACTTAATGTGCAGAGACTTCTGTTACAGAAATTTCAAGAAGTCAGATATGCCTTTCAGACCCAAGGATAGCACATGGGGCAAAGACCGGATGCTCCATAACCTTGAGACACTTGAATGTTGTCTTGTACTGCTGAACTCATTTCTGTTTGTATTGTGATTTTTTTTACGGGACTAGGGTCTAATGACGTGTGTAACACATTAATCTGAATATATTTAAGAGCTGAATATATACATAATAGCTGCGCTGAGAAGAAATGAATTTTAATGCTGAGGCCTTTCCCAGAGGAAAACGGAACTGCGTGATATGCACAAATCTGTGGCACAGTGTAGTGAAGATGTCGGGTCTCATCTAAAATAACTGTTCATCAATGCTGTTCAGGAAAGATAAATCCTATAAGGTACAAGTAGAAAGGAGTTTCTAATGTAAAGAAATAGTCTTCTCCTTGGGGGACTGCTGGAAGACCTATAGAGGACAAAACAAAGGCTCAGAATCAATTTGTCTATCCCAAATGTATCTAGAGATAAACCGTTAGGAGTTAGAGATACTTCAGTTGAATTACGGTGTGAGTGTGAAGATAAAGAACTGGTTATGAATAAATATAAATTGGAAGATAAAAATGCACAGTAATACAAAACCTAATGCTTTTCAGCACAGCTATGCAGAGGCTGACTATGGAAGAGGAACCAGCCATGTTGATGAGAGTTCAATTTCACTCAGATTCTTTTAAATGAATACTAGGAGAAAAATAATTTTTAAAAATGCAAATCAAATCAGTTAAAAGTGCTGCTTTATTTCACTAAGACTGCACTTGCACAGTGTAGTCTAAAGCCCAATAGATCTTGCAACAACACTTTCAGAAAATAAATATAACTGCAGCAGTAATGCTCACTTGCAGACTTCTGCAGGCTGTTTTGGGGCTCTGAGTTCAGCTGATCTTGTGTTATCTGAGTCTTCTGGGACCACCATCTTATAAATGTCAAATTATTATTAAACAATCATGAAACCTAGGGCTTTTAAATTAAGTAAGATGGTTATTGAATGTTAATTACTACATTGCTACTAAGTCATACTTTGAGTTATGACATGTTTATTTCCTAGTTGTTAACCTTCAGGGTTCTTTTTTTTAATTAGGATTGTTGCAGTACAGCATTAGCGTGAAGCTGCCTCATGCTAAATTAAATAGAATATAAGCCGGAAGGTCCACTTTTGAAAGATCTTTATGTTAGGTTTTTCTTTTAATCTACTTCTTTTCTTGTAACAAGTTGAAATGCCATAGGCTGCTTCTCAAAGTTCAGGGTTTTTCTGGGAACTTGACTCTTCTCCTGGCTTGCTCGATGTGGGCTGTGATAAACTTGGAGTGGGCCAGAGAAAAATCATCTACAGGTCTGAGACATGAGGGCCAAGCAGCTACAGAGGTCAGCCCAGCTGTGGGCTCAATCAGCCACTCAAGACAAACGGAGATAATACGTCTGGTTAAAGGAGCTGTAAGACCTGCTCTGTTCAGGATGGCTGTAATTCATGTCCCTGAATGCCAAGGTTGCCAAGCCCCTGCTGAATTCAGTACAGAAATGTAGTATTGATGGATGGTAGATGCAGGAGGTGCTGTTGGGCATCAGCTCCCACTGACTAGAGCTCAGCAGGAGGTGCTTTGCCTCCCAAATATCAGGTACAAACTACCAGGATGCTTAGAATCTTCCACAGCACAGGCTGAAGGTGGAACCTGGAAGACAACAATCTTTCTTACATTGAGAGTCAGAGAAAAATAGACCAACTTCATCTCAAAATTGAGAGATGCAGTACAGTCTGGGGCAGCTGGCCTTGTGCAAGAGCAGTAGAACAGCTCACACATGCATCCATTCCCTGCTCTTGATGGAAAGTCATCCAACTTCCAATAAATATTTCTTGTATGTGACTATGCAAGGATCTTTATTCTCTAGGGATAGTCACCCTAGAGAATAGTCTTCAGATAACGGCTGAAGAAGTGTCTTCAGAGAGTTCAAGAAATATCTCTGTATCTATCTATGATGATATATCAAGGAAGTTCTGTGATATCCTGCCCTTGTTACAATAAGGTATTTCTAGGACTCTTATTATTCCAAAGCAATACTTATCAAAGATAAATGGTGTTCAGATATAGGTCATCTTGGGAGAGGGACTGCTTAGCAATGAGCAGCATGTGGGTTGCTTGCAGAGCTCTAAAGTTAAATGATCCAGAGAGGTTCAGTCAAGGAAGCACTCTGGAATGGAGACAGAGTCTGTGGTTTATACCATTCATGAGCAGCACCATTTTCTAAGTGAAGAGCTGCCAAAAAATTGAGGCAAGGGAAATGTGTTGGTCAACAGAGAGTGGTGGTAAATGGTGTTAAATCCAGCTGGAGGCCAGTTACAAGTGGGGTTCTCCAGGTCTCAGTGCTGGGTCCAGCCCTGTTCAATGTCTTCATCAATGACCTGGATGAAGGCATCGAGTGCTCCCTTAGCAAGTTTGCAGATGACAATAAGCTGGGTGGAAGTGTCGATCTGCTNGTAGAGAGGAGGGTGCTGGCCTCTTCTCCCAGGTGACAGGGGACAGGATGGGAGGGAACAGCCTCAAGCTCTGCCAGAGGAGATTTAGGCTAGACATTAGGAAAAAAATTTCACAGAAAGGGTCATTGGGCACTGGAACAGGCTACCCAAGAAAGTGGTCGACTCACCTTCCCTGGTGGTGTTTAAGGCACGGGTGGACAAGGTCCTGAGGGGCATGGTTTAGTGTTTGATAGGAATGGTAGGACTTGATGATCCGGTGGGTCTCTTCCAACCTGGTTGTTCTAAGATTCTAACAGCTAAGCTGGAAATTAAAGTTGAGTTTGAGATTAATCCTTCTCTTACCCTGTGTCATAGTCTAGTTATTCACCTAATGTAGATGCATTTATAGCAATATTTTCTGTAATATCTCCTCACTGAGGAAGGCAAGGAAATATTTTCCCAAACACTTGGTAGGAAGCCCTTCACTAACTTTCTCCTCCAGAGAGGGTAGCAGTGGAGAAAGAGATTGACCAAACATCCTTCCCCTTATTTATCCCCATGCTGTGGCTTTGTTTGACAGACGCTGCCTCCAGGAAAGTAATTTCTCCTCCTATATAGTATTTCTTTGGCAGTTTGGAGAATCGTCCTTATCACTGCAATTATAAATATCAAAAGCTTCTAAGACAGTTTTCAAAGGAAACAGGGCCAGCCCTGCTGGGATCTGTTTGTGGGTCTTGACAAGTGGTTTTCAGAGCATTTGGGTTGATGCAATGGAGCATGGGAAGGGAAGTAGAAGCACTAATGTAATAAATTCCTTCCAGATCTTTTCTAAAGCTGAGTGAATAATACACAATAAATAATTCACTTGTTAGCATCAAGCTTTTATCTTCTTTTGGGATATGCTGCAAGTGAGATATAGGTCCTCAAATTTGCCTGTTTGAATTATGTATTTCTTTTTGTGTAATTCTCTATAGTTTGGCTAGGCATCTTAGACATCCTAGCTGTATTGCTTTGTTGCAGTTTCTTGTATGAAGTGGTTACTCCTTTGTGGGTCAAGGCAGAAGCACTTATGTCACGGCCATTCACAATGCAAATTTGATTTCTGTGACTAACACACACTTGAAACTCATCATTTGAGTTCCAGCAAGCAGCTGAGATTCAGCAGGCGCATGAATGGCTGAAGGAAATTCAATAAACTCAGCTTTTCATACTCTCACATCATCCCTTCTTTTCACACCCCTGAAAGCTCAGTGTCCTTTAATTTAAGGTTAAACATTAACAAGCATGGCGTAAACTATGATACATTTCAAGTTCTAGAGATGCTTGTTGGGTTTTCCATTGGTTTCTTGTGTGGATGAGGGTCTTGCAAAGGGATCTGAATCTGACCATATTGTTGCTTATAGTAATACCATCAACATTAATTTACTATTTTCCTACCAAGACAGTAGCAGGACTGGTATTATTAAATCCTGGTAAATTGAGGTAAAAACTTAAAACTCCTCTTGATAAATTTTCTTCATACACACCTTTGCTTAAATAAGTGATGTCCTGGCAGTTGTCAAATCACTAGATAACATTTCACTCAAACACACATCTATGATGCAAGGAGTCAAAGATTTCTTGTAGTTAAAGTATATATGGTAGCAACACGCAGGAAATTTACTTTCAATTCTGGAAAAAACCCCCACAAAATAAATGTAATAAGAAATTTAATCTCAGTTCTGGCTGAAATCAAGACTTGTCATTAACCCTGAATTCTATATTGTCTTTGTTCATGCCATTAATAATGCCACCTTCTTCTTGGACTCCAAAACCTCCTTGTATGGAGGACAATAGGTTCCTGTTGGGTTCTGTACATCCATGAACAGTCAACATGATGTGCTTTTAGTAGAGGGTTTTCCTACCACATCACATTACCAGATGCTGAAATCACAGGCCCACCAATCACCAGCTCTGTCACTGTAGCGCGGCACAGCTATGTTCAGATTTTCTTTGTCAAATTATTATCAGTGATAACACTGGAACTGGAGGGTCCTTCTCTATCTGCCAGTCTGTAAGTGCATTATGTCTCCCTACATGTATCAATTTTGCTGTAATATTAATCCAGCATTCTCCATAATAGGTTTTCTTTGAGTGATTATAAGCAGTTACTTTATTAATCAATTGTAACCTCCATTTCTCCTAAAGTATGGGGGGACAAAAGCCCCTGTAGCTAATAAGCATTTCTTTTGCCAATATCATAGCTTTAGGCCTTGAAAAAAACCATGAGTTTGTAGTTTTAACGATTTACTGGATAAGTTCCCTTTTAAAATTGTTCCGCTTATCTCTTGACAAGCAGTAGTGAAGGATGATTTTTTTTTCTCTCACTCCATGAAATTTAATCACCTTAATAGTAGAAAATGGCAAACCTGTATGTAAGTTTTCAAATGTACCTTGAAGCCATAGATCATAAACTTGCGCACAGATGGCACCCTGCATATGATCATTACCCTGAGACTCTCAGAACTCAGAAAAAAACCCCAGATTTGTTTCAAGGACACCACAAATAATAACTAGTTCCCAGTGTTTGATTGTGTTTTTACCTATGTCAGCTGTAGAGTTAATTTAGGATCTAGAGGTGGAAGATACATCCACACTTCCAGATTCTTCATTTTAACTGAGTCTAAAAATGTAGGAATTGGCTGTTCCTTAGAACCACTTGGCAGAGAAGAAACCTTGCTTGTCTGATTCAAGAGTTACTGAATACATCGTTACTTCAGCTTCCTCCTTACAGTACTTAGGACTGGGTTAGTGCAGGGAAAAATGTGATAGCCTTGGGATATTTGTCATGGTACTGTTGAAAAAAATTGGGTGACACATTTGGCAATTTGATGCCTTGAGATGTTTTATAGAACTTGCCTTCATCTTTTATGCTGCATATTTTCCCCTTGCAAGAGATATTTAAGTAGCCTGCTTCTCTACTTATAACAGGCAGCAATCTGTTAATCTTCAGGGAGGAAGACAAATCTCTTTGGAGGGAAGGGAGCAGATCACATTGTTCGATATGTCATAGCTTCAGGTGACTCTAAGGTGAAGAACAATCTGCTGCAGCCAAGTTGGCTGTCTGGTTAGAAAACACCATGAATCTCTGCCTAAGCTTTTTGGTCTGATTGAAGCAAATCACTGAAGCAAAGAGCACTTTGGTGCTGAGGTAACTCAATGGATTTGGGGAGCTTGACCCCCATGATCCATCAACGGACACAACTTGCACCAGAGGATGAAAAAAAATGAGGCTGCTGGCATAAGTGTGTTTTCATAGGAACTATAGTCACTGCAGTGAAGAAGGTCAGATCTCAGAAATAGTGCAGTGTCACCTCCAGGTAAGACACAAGGGATTCTTTTTGAGTGCTGATGTCTGTAACCTAAAACCAAGGGAGGGGGGAAGAAACCAGAAAAGGTCTTTCTGTGTGCCTGTAAGTGAGTCTATGCCTTCCCTTGAGAGGCGTCCCCTCTGTGTGCAAGTGGTTTCCCCCTCCCACTCCTCTTGGTGGAGAACCTGCTGGGGAAGGAGGTCCCTGCCATCCCCACACACCACTCAGGCTTGGTGCTGTAGCTTTTGAGGGGATGGATTCCAATAATTTCTGTATTTATGCAAACATGGTGATAGGTGAGCAATGAGGGATTGGTCCAATTGGTACAATAGGTACATGTGGTGCATGTCACAGCTGACCTGCCAGATGTTTCTCGCAGAGCCCAAGGGCTGAATTACTGCAGCCTGCTTTCATGGAGTCAGTAATTTGATTCTCTTTTCTATCCTGGTGCCAATTTCTATAAAAGTTGCACGAATGACACGTGTCAGAAAATCCAACTCTCGTTGACATTGTGCGAAGTTTTGATTGGGTTCCTAAATCAAGAGGGTGGGGGAAGAATGTGCAGGTGGGAGTTGGAAGATGAACAGACATTGTCATTGCAGGAAGCCTAACATTTTAGGAAACTAAGCCAAAATTCTGTCTGTTCAGAGGGAAGATGTGAGGGGTGATACACTGAAGTGAGGAGGCTTTTGAGTCCTACAAAAACAGCGATCCTACAGGTCTGGAGTGGCACATCTAGGTGAGAGTACTGGTCTTCCTACTAGAATGATCTGTTTATTTTTAAAGGTTTTCAGAAAGCCATCTTCTAATTACAGCTAACATTTAAACAAGGGGCTTATTTTCAAGGCTAATTTGTCTTTGTGCTTTAACTGGCCACATTTTCACAATTAGCCATCTTCAGCCCCCAAAGCTGCAGGAGCTCGGTGGGGGTTAGTAGTATGTTGCCTTATGAAAGGAGGGAACAGGGTGGTGGGGGGTGGGAGGCTGCCGTTTCCATGCGGTACAGGCAGCGTGATCACAGCGCTAACACAACAGCCTGTGTAATTACATGTTTCTAGGAAGTGTGTTAGCTCCACAGGGAGTTGAGTCCATTTGGAGAGGAGGGGGAGGAAGACGAGACTTTCTTTGGGGGATGGGGGGGGTAAAGGGGAAGGTGAAAAGGGTCAGTGCGTAACCCAGCTTTCACTCAAATATGATAAAGGTAATTGTTACTCTCAAGCGAATGCTGGGTGCTTTCTGGTTCTAACTCCTCTCACTCATTGCTCATGTCTGTATTATGCAGGCATCTGCTTTCAAAACCAGGTGAAGTAGGGTTTTACAAGAAGGGAGAAGAGATTTGACCCTGTTGGAAGCGGTATGTTGCAGTATTTGACATTGCTTCTGCGCTAGCATCACCAGGGCAGGGAGGAAGATGCAGAGTCAGAGGCATGGCCGGTTTGCGCTACCTAGGCATTTATTTAGGTGGAAGAAGTAGACTGCCAATTAAAGGCAATTAATTCTAGTCCATGTGCTAGGGTAGGGGGAGGATGGCTTGGACATAATCTGTCATGTAGGTGTTTGATGCATGTCCTGTGTTGCTGCCGCTCACTGTGGCAGCATGTGCCTGAGCTTTAAATATCCTGCAGTTCCTGATATCTTGTTTCTCCAGCAGTCTCTCCATTTCATTTTCCTCCTCTCTCTAGTGTAAAATTTGGCCTAGCTTAAGCTTCTTTCCCTGGCTGAGAAGGTTATTTCCTTCCCTCCTCTCCTCCCCACCCCCTCATCCATCCTCTCCTCCTCTTGCAAATGCTCTTCGACCCTGATTTGGGGTTTCTCTCTCTGCAGTTAGCTGTGGGCTCTGTGGATGCATTGCCGTGACGGAGGGCCGAGGGCTGACCGAGTCGTGGGGAGGATTTGTACATAAGAAGAGAGGCAATGGCTGTGCAGCGTGCTCCCGAATCTGCTCTGAGCTTGCTGATGGTAAGTGCTTGCTGAAATCCGTTTGGGAAGGGGGGGTGGGCGAGGGGAGCTGCACTGCACAGATTCAGGGCACTAAATCCACAGGAGGATTTTGTGTGAGCCTCCGCTTGGCTTTTAGGTCCTGGAGAACTTTTCAAACAGCTCATCTGATGCTCACACAGAGGCAGTCCCCCCATCATGGGTTTTAATGCATCTGTACCAATGTTCAAAGCAGAATTTTGAAGTCACCTTTCTGTCAGAGCTGACACTTGTATTCGGGGTTTATCCTGAGCTGTAGTTTTTCATTTGATTGATTGTATCAGTGTCTAGAATTCTCACGTTCTGCTTTCTCCTGATTTTGCCCTTGCTGACTATGAGACAACTTAAATGATAAGAAGGAGAGTATGATTTCTCTGTGGGTTCACGGACATGTTGTTCGCAGTGACCAGGCACTCAGATGTTATATCATTTGGGGAATGGTCCTCTAATGCAGTGAATTGCCTTTCCACTAGCTGCTGAGTGTGCCAGACTTGTTACTGACTGCAGACCACGGGGTAATCATTAGTATTTATCTGAGCTATTTGCTACAACATGTTGAGCCACTGACCTACTTCTCAAAGTTCGGCATATTTATAATATTTCAAAGAAGATTATATAGCAAAACACGTGGCTGAGTCCAGAACCATGCCACTGCCTTGCTGCAATTAAAATAAACCCTTTTGGTAAGATATTAGAGATTTGTTTAGCTTTACTGGTTATATTTTTTTCTCTGAAATTATTGCCATTTTCTATTCAGCAGCATCAAGGAGGGTTTTAGTGTAAGATCTCTGCTGGATGTTTTTCTGCCTAAATGTCACTACAACGCTTCCGCTGGATAGTTGTTATAAGCAAAGGGCATATGTATGCGTGTGAATTCATAGATCTATATGCATTATATAGATATTTACATAATTATTATTACAGATTTGTCTTCTGATTGTTTTAGAAAGTGATCTCTACCACTCAGACATATGATGAAAAGGGAGTGTTGCAGGATGATAGTCCTGTAGTGCCTAAGGTTGTTAATAAAGGTCAAATGGAGAAAGGCAAATTTTCTGTCCATTACTCAAAAGGCTAAACATGCTATTAAGACTCTGCATGGTTTGTTTTATATTTCCCAGAGACTGACTTGCTGTGTAAGTTCCTTTTAATCCCTCTTACTTACCTCTGGCCTTCCTGGCTTTTTAAATGGCCTCTTTCTATTTATTTTTCAAAGATAAATTGATGGGTGTCTGTCACCCCTGTGCCACTGTTTGGGTGGTATATGCTTTAAATTTCACTACCATCTTAATTCTCAAGTTAAACCTCTCCTTCCCCCATCTCTGTGCTCCTTGAAAAGACCTTGTCAAACTCTGGTACAATGCCAAGCTTCCCACAGATTTTCTCTTGTTAAAACACTGCTTTCTGCAGCAACATGGCCTTGCCCTAGTTATCATTTTGAGATGGGTTGAGTGTTTCTACATCTTTAGCCTATCACCTGGACCAGCTAGGTCTCCTCACCTTGGGCACAGCCCTGGGCAGGGCTGTTTTGGTCTCCTGTCCCCACATGGATGGGTTGGGTTAGGTTGGGGGTCAGCAGTCGAAAGAGTTCCTGCCTTTGATCCCATGGATGGTCAGGGTGGTGATTATATATTTCTGGGTTGCAAGAGGACTCACATAACTCTTTTGGATTTGTTCTACAATGGTCTCAGATTAGAGGCTGGTTATGCTCCACTTTTTGCCAACTTCTTCTTTTACCCTAGATTTTTCTCAGGTCATGAGTCAGTTTAGTTAACTATAGAAACCTTATCCTTTCCCCTCTGCTTTGCCTTGGCTTTGATTGCATGCTTGATTAGGCTTCCCTTGAATCAATAATAAATTCTTGCATAATTCATCCTGCAATGAGCAGCTATAATGTCATCTCTTCTAAAATTGCCACTCTCCAGAGATTAAAGGATTAGATGTCTTTGGGAAGTCCAGAGGAGTAGCTTTTAATACTTTGATGGGCTTTCTCCATTGAGAGAGCTTTCTTTTTGTTACGAGGAGTATTTCAGTACTGCATTTCCCCTGCAGTGGGATGCAGAATGTGCATCCAACCATCTACTTTTTTATGCTGCATCATACTCAGTTTGAAAATAACTCCTTCTCAGTGGGGAACCTCAAAACTCTTTGTGTTGCAGGTAAAGAAACCAAGGTACAGAGCTATTCATTGACTGCACTGGAATTTGATGCACTGAATTGAATGACTAAAATTAGGAGTTTACTCATCTCAAACTCCTCTCTGGTCAACTAAGTAAGATGGGCATCTTCAGAGTATGGGGTTTCCTTCCCATAGAAGTGTTATCTATAAGACTTAGGTGTCTAGCATCACTGTGTCCCGGCAGAGAGCTGCACATGGGACTGAAGGGCATTTCTGTGTGCCAGCCATGACGACAGCTCACGATGACTTACATGTGCATGGTCAGTGTTACCCATGGAGCTGACGTGGCCTAAACCAGCTCCCAGACAGCAGGTCAGCTGAGACTTGCACATTGCTTGTACAGCAGAGAATTTCATTGGATCTGCAGCCCTAGGTGAACAGATCCTACTACTTTTTAGAGAAATACATATTGACCACACAATGCATTAATCTAAAATGAATCTGGTTTTTATCTTGATCTTGTTTTCAATACTCAGGTGGGAGTTTTTTCTGGTTTTAGTGATTTTTTTCTTTTTTTTTCTCCCAGGCGAGGGAAAGGGCTCAAAGAAGAATTTCAGGCTTAAACATTTGTTTTCCTAACATAAAGGTATTGGTGTACCTTGTCTTGTAATCTTGCCTCTGACCCTGCTCCAGAGATCATAGCAGATGAGGGATGTTGCCTGGCTCATCATGGAGGAAACGGGGCTGAACTGTGCCCAAAGTGGCTCTGCCTGTAGCATTATCAAATCATTAAAACAGAGTTTCCCCAGCTTCTGTGAACCAAGAGGAAGGAGCATCTAAGCATGAAATAGCAAAAAAGGTGTCTTGTTAGGAATGGTAACACCTGCTGTGTTAAGATCATTAATGCTGATGGGAGCAAGTGCAATGCCAGTAGGATTTTATGTCTATCTTATTAGTAGATTGTAAAATTTTAAAGCTGCAGACATATTGATTGTAGAGATCTTAACAGCACAATAAGTTATGATACATGGTGTCTCTTGAGACAGTGTTACTATGTCTCATGAAAATAGATCTTAGGGAGTTAACCTTCAAAGTACTGTAGGTCATAACACTAGCGCTAATTAATCTGAATTGAATAGCAACAGGGATTCAGATGAGCAAGGTATACAGCTCGCTATATACCAATTAATCCAAACTGATCTTCAAATGGTGGGAAGAGGAACATGGTGTTCTGCTTCCAGAACAGCTACCTCCAGGTAATTCCTCTCACTCCCCCATCAAATTGAAGATTTACTGTACTTATAAGCCAGATTTGATATCTCTAATGTGTATATATAAATGACTTCCTTGAAGAGATAACAATGTACCATTTAGAAAACAAGTACACTTGTAAACTGATGGTAACTACTTGAGTTTGGAGGAGCATCTTTCTTTTGAGGGGACTGTGTGATGCTTTCACCTCTGAAAATAGTTGTGTCTGAGTTGCATTCAAAGCTGAAGCTAGAATAGAGGAGATATCCTAGGTGACCTTAACTACATGGGACTCTGTTACCTCTATGGTTCAAAGAGAAAAGGCTACCAACCGGGAATTTGGAGCATTAACTCAGGCCTTGGTGTTCACAATACCCAAGATGTGGAGTAAGAAGTTGGCTGGCCAGTCCACCACTGGGGCTGGCAACCTTGAATTTTCCTTATTCTGCTGAGTTGAAGGCAGATACCTGCAACAGGAGGTCATGTGAAAACTACTCAATTTCTAAATCTTAGCATAAATAATTGTCATCTGACTTTTGTCCACTGAAAATCCCAGTTTGCTGCTGTGCTTCCAATTCTCCTTCTAAAGAAAGATGTTCTGAATAATCCTTTCATCCCTCAAGCAAAGCTACACTAGAGTTCTCAAAACAACATGAATCCCCTTGATCTGATAATTCTTCTGAAATGTAGCACGGAACTCTGTAGGATCACCCTTAGAACACACTCAGAGAGTTCTGAGGATCTTTACTGAAAGTATCTGTATCTTTAGTAAATGCTGTGAGGGCCAGGCCCTACTTGGTTGGCTTCTGATGTGTTGGACTTGACAATGTTACAGATATTTCATAAATGATTTCACATTTGACTGCTAAGTTTTTTATGGCTGACATCTGCCCTTGTGAAGGTAAATTTGATAATTAAAAAAGATAGAGAGTTTCTAAGCCGCATTTAGACCTAGGACTGACTCCACCACTACCATAAAGCTATGCTCTATCCCACCCAGACTTCTAGACACATTGCAGCAGCACAGCTCAGCTTGGAGGATTGTATTAAAACCTTTGGGAGCAGCAAGGTTGCAGTGGAGGGATGAAGTCATTTTCTGCCTCTCTCATCGCAGGCTTAAATTATCTCTATGCTGACAGCATGCAAAAGCCTTTCACATTCAAACCTCCTTACTGCAACCTCATTTATGGACAAAGTTGACCTGGAAGGCAAGCTAAGCTTGGTATGCTCCTCCCACAAAACCAAACCCCACGTTTCTTGCCACTGCCCAGCACAGGGGTTAATACAATTCCATCTGGTGTTGAAGCAGTGTGACATGTCAGCAGAGTGTGACCCATGCATGGGGCTGGGTGTAAGAAGTATTGCTTGGAAATGAATGATGCCTTCCCCCAGGAATTGGCTGCACTGCTGACATCTGGCCCTCTTCAGATTCATACTCCAAATGAGGTCTGTAGGGATACTCAAACAGCAAGGAGAAGTGATTATGCAGCCCTCTCTGTGCTCCTTTTACAGATATTTCTACTGTGTAGGTGTGCGGACTGCACCCGCAGCCTTCCCAGAATGTCTGGGAGGGAGATGATAATGCACCATGGCACATGGGGGTCACTGGGGAGGAGCTGTGCTGGCAGGAATCTCTCTTCCTCTCTAGCTCCTTCCTTGCTCCAGTCAGGCAGTAATTTGCTAATGGGCTTCATGAGCAGCAAATAGCTGAGCTGTGCAGGTTGTTCTTTTGGAGGATGGGATGAGAGTAGCAAATTCCTCCTTGGTGTTTTGTAGCTTCTTGCTACAGTGGATCAGGAATTTAGCCATTTCTTGTTTATAAGTTTTTTCTGAAACAGTGAAATGGATCTGAACTTTACTGTCTACCTTTATAAACTTGCAGTAAGACTTCAAATGTGGTGATTTAATTCAGCTGAATGGGATTAAACACTTCCCAAGATTGCTCTTGGCTCCCCTGTGGTGGATGTCACCTTTTACCCGTCTGAGTTGCAGGACTGCAAAATCGTTATCCCTTTGATTCTGCCCTAGCGCATGCCATCAATTTTCTTTTTCTTGTCCCTCTTCATGAACGTGCTGCAGAAGAAGCAGACCAGAATGTTTGCACATCTGAATTTTCCCATTTATTACTACACTTTAAAAGAGGACTAAGAGGGATTACTGGTTTATTATGTTTTTTTTATTATGAATGTGGCTTATGCCTTTTATTCCAGCTGCTCATTCTGAATGACTGATAAAATTATCTCATCAGAGATGCAGCCATTGATTTTTTTTTTTTTTTTATGATTCTATAGAGAGTGGCTATTTGTAGAAGAGAATTAACGGCACTTGAGTAAATGATCATTATGATTAATTGGAATCTTTCTACAATTAGGCAGAAAGTAAGATATTAACAGATTGGAAAGATCACTAAATATGACAACTCCTTTTGATGATATATAAAAGAGCAATGTCATTCTGATATTTTTTTTTAAATAAAATGCATTGGGAAACTTGACTGATAGCCCTAAATGAAAATAAATGTTAGAAATGCTGTAATTGCCACAATTAAAATACAAGGGTATGAATAGCTAGTAATACATAGGAAGGACTTGTAACATTGGGTGATTTTGATTTTTCAATTCTTTGCCTTCTGGTTATGAATATCATAATTCTGTAATCACTGTGCTCGTCACTCCTCAGCATGGCACAGACTCAACTCTCTCACAAGCTAATATGGTTAGTACATCAAGGCCCAGAGTCATACAAAAGTTCTGCATGGATCCTTCCTTGGTAAATCCCACGAACATGCTGATTTTTGTGATTTGATGCCTATAGCTTTTGTGCTTAGGTGGCTGGTCTTGTGGATGCTCACAGAGTCTGCCTGTGATGGCAAAGGCCACTTTGTTTCATGTGTCTCACAGAAAACAGAAGTCACGCGCTGGAGGTGGGGTCAGTTAGAAGGACCGGACCAAGTTTTTTGCTCTCCCCAGCTGACATGCTGGCCCCAGCTCCTTATGGCTGCTGTAAATGCTGCTGGGGGATTGGTGTTTCCACCCCTACCACCACTGCAAACTTTGGTTAAATATCTCCCCTACTACCCTCCAGGCAGATGCATCAGTTTTGCCCCCAAATGCCTTAATTCATTCTGCTTTAAGTATCAAAAAGAACAGAAATATGCAGAAGTGATTTGAAATCAGTCATTTCACAAAGAGGTTTTAACAACACTGAGTATCAAACTAACCTCCTCTTGCTAGTTCTAGCTCCTGATCTTAGCCTTCTAGGACTTCCAAAAGCTGTGAATGTGCTGAAATACCAACAACTGACCAAGAATGATTAGACTTGAGCTTTGTTTTCAGGACATGGTACAAAAGCCTTGCGGAAATCACAAAATGTAATCAATGGAAATAAAACAGAAGAGCATAGAATCATAGAAT
>WAAB01006243.1:0-23546 GCA_013389865.1 Piaya cayana | reverse complement strand
AGGGCGGTGGTTGACTTGCCTTTGCTAGAGGTGTTTAAGGTGTGGTGGATGAGGGTACTGAGGGTCATAGTTTAGAGATGGGTGGGAATGGTTGGACTCAATGGTCTGGTGGGTTACTTCCAAGCTGGTGATTCTATGATTCTGTGATGCTAAGTAGTTGATCTTGACTTCACCCAAGGCCCTTACTCATAGGTAGAGCTGATGTTGAATGGACTTCACAGAGGAAGTGTTTTCAAGCCTTAAGAGACTGTTCCACCTTACTTGAGGATATAGCACTTTTTCTGGGGTAGCAGTATAAGAGAGTGTTTGGGTTGGCTGTGAATCTTCATGGAGCTCTCTCAGTTCTCTGTAGCACAACAAGAAGAGGGAAAATCAAATTACCCCTTTCTTTCAGCTGTAAGCATATTAAGCACATTGAAATAAAGGGAGTGTGACAGTTTACAACTTATTCAATAACTGATGTATTTTTGCAATTTTGTTACTATTGAATTATGTAGGGATCTGGAGAGGCCTGCAAATCACTAAATCACTTCTAATTTATTTATGTAGCATGCTTCTGGTAAATAATTGTGCACTTACAGTATATAAGCCACCTCTAGTTTCTGATTGACAGCTGTCCTCAATTGTCCACACGTTTTGCAGTTACTCTCCCTCCTGGATTCCCTTCACATTTCTAGTTGCCTTATTCCTATTTGTTACCTAGACTAATCCTCTGAAGGGTTGAGTTTGAGCCAAAACTCCTGAGACAGCGTCTTCCTCAGCACTTCTGGATAATTCAGATCCACACAAAATATCTCATAACTTGTGAAACAGTCAGTAGGTTCAGTTAAATTAAGCTCCATGCAGTCCTTCGATGTGGTATTTTCCTGTTAGACACGAGCCTTTGCAAATGTTAGGCACAAGTAAACAATGCACAGCTGCAAGGTGAGAGCAGTGAAAAGCATTGAGTTAGTAGTGATTTAAATGAGATTTATCAATAATGTGGAACTGGCCAGTTAATGACTGCCTACCATATGCCTAGTTCTCTTTGGTGAGAACTAGATTACCTAATCCGTTTTTTAAAGCAACTGCATTTTAAGGAATTTTAGAGTCAGATTAGATCATGAGTCATTCCCAAACACCTGTGAAAGGGGCTATTATGCTCACGAATAGAGCTGCCTTTTGTAGTGAGAACACTCAGGCATTCAGCTATTAAGGTGTGACTCATGATTTTTCACTGTAGTTTTTACATAGATGTGCCTTAGGGCTGGATAGCAGAGAGAACAATCCGAGTATTTCTGTGAAGAACAACTCTTAAATGAGGTAATGACTACTGAAACTGAGCAGAGCATCTGCTGATGTAGTCCTGGACAAGACATGATGCCATGGAGTACTCTGTCCCAGATTGATGGATAAGTTTTATTAGGCTCCAAATTCAAAGTGTTTTTACTGTACAGCTACAAACTCAGTAGCAGTAAAGATCACAAGTGTAAAGATCACGAGAATTATAGACAAGTATCTTCTCATGAACCGTATTATTTTTTGCATTGAACAAACATGACAATTAATAGCAAAGTTTCTCAACAGTTAATTTTAGAAGTTTCTGAAAATTCATATGGTCCTGCCACACTCTCTTGTGAAATCTTATGATTTAATGCCTTTTTAAGAAAAAACAAAGTCACCTGTGAGATTTGAGAACTCACGATAAAATTAAGTTTGTAAGGAAACCACATATTTCTGAAGATGAAGGTAAGATTGTGGTTTTCTAGTTATACGTATACAGGTAGCATGGTGACTAGTGTAAGTGCTTGCATTAATCTAAAGGAAAAGAAAACCATGTCATAAGTTTCTTAGTCTTCCCTGATTTATTCCTAGTAGACTGATTTAGTTTGGGCTTAAGTGAGTAATGTAAACTATGTGCTTGCTTACTTCTGTAACTTTTATCAGGTATGTAATAAGTACCTTAGAGCTGATGGTAGCTGAAGACTATATGATTGTTTACTTGAATGGAGCAACACCAAGAAGGAGGATGCCTGGCCTGGGTTGGATGAAAAAATGTTACCAAATGATTGATCGACGGTGAGAAGTATTGTCATTTCTGATCCACAGCCATTATTTTAAACACTGTCCATTTCTGTTACTTACTGTGAGGAACAGTCATTCACTGCTAAAATATTAAGAAGGACAAAGTCTTTGAAGCAAAGATAATATTTTTATTTTACCATTCAGCGCCAAATTGGATGCCTTTCAGAAAAAAGCACATTGCAAAGGCTGGTTACAGGACTTTTATACTGGTTAAATGTGTATTCATACAGATTTTGAGAAACACTGGTTACATATTCAAGAAATATTGGTTAACCATACACAGAACTCATAACACCCACTCTCAAATGTACATCACAGTTCCTTTGTGTCTTCAGAATCCTCTGAGGCTCTTTATCTTATCTCCTTCCTCATTGTCTCCTCTTGGTGAGCTCAGGTCTGCTCTTTGTTCCTGCTGGGGAACTGTCCTTGTTTTGACTAGTAGACAAGCTAAACTCTTGTTAAAATCACATCCTTCCTTACTGCAAGCTGGCCAGGATTTGCCTTCAGTATACATACTAGTTTTAGACAAAGAATGGTGTAAGTTCTCAGAGAATATTTATTTAGGTTATCCAATTATGTCTGAAGATTGCCCGCACACCATCTCCCGACGCGAGACAGATCCACATCACAAAAGCATACAAACCAGCTGCAGCAAAACCCATCAACCAATTCTCACACATTCCCTATATGACAGTGTTCACTGTACAAGATCTTACTGAATGTTTTGGGGTTTTTTTGTTTTTCTTTAAAAAAACATTTATCTTTTACTTAGGTTACGGAAGAATTTAAAATCATTTATAATTGTTCATCCATCATGGTTTATCAGGACAATTCTGGCTGTGACACGACCTTTTATAAGGTAGGTGTTGCATACGAGTGTTTTTCTGTGTCTCTAAGAATAAGCACCCTAAATCATCAAACATGGCTGATAGTCTTTCACTGAGAGTACTCATTTGGATAGTTGAAATTGACATTACTAAGGTGAAAAAATGGAAAAAAACATGATGTAAATAAGTACCTAGTTTCAAATACTGCAGGCATGATATTGCGAACCCATATATGTATGTAGAACTGGGAATTCAGTCCCTTTAAATTGTCTTTTTTCTAAGCCCAGAAGAAAAAGGCAAGTAGAAAAGCAGTCTGCATGTTATGCTAATCACATCAAAAGAAAATCCAGGCTCCAGGACAAGATTAATCTGCAGTTCTGGGTTAAAAAAACCTGGTTGCTGCTCATTAAAGAGGACTTTCAGGACCCTGAGCTGTTTCAATGCATAGGAGTCTGGGTTCCAGAAGAAGTTTTATGTCACCAAAAATGAGCCTTGGATTAGTAAATACCTTGAAGATCTCACAAGTTATTGAAGAAGATGAACAATTATGCAGTTGAAATCCTAATATCAGGGAAAGCAGAGGGGGACAGGTGTGAGAAAGAGTTGGTTCAAGCAAGGGAAGAATCATCGACTACAGAATAATAATTCAGGTCAGACAAGTGAGTCACCTTATTTTTTTTAGTGTGTTTTATGAACCTTTTCCTGAGTGGCCTGCAGTAGGAATATACACAATCAGATAGGTATGTACTTATCTAAATAAATGAGGAAGTTTAGCTTTGTTATGTTTGAATGAGAATCACTGTCAAATATGAGTGCTACTTCGTCATGATAGCTTGATGTTAATTTATAATGACCACATTAAGTGAATGCTTCCCATCTTGTTTTACATGTAAATATTCTGTAGGGAATTTGATTATTTTCAGAATTTTAATACATTTCCTTCAAACTGTAAAATTAATCATGTGTCCTAATATGTAGGCGTGTTTATAATATTGCCATAGATACTGTGGTCCAGCCTTTGCAAAAGGTCTAGACTTGATTTCAGCATTCACTAGAACTCAGGTATGCTCATGATCATCTGAACTCTGTAACTGAAATATGAATAACAAAATGCTTATTTAATATGTTAAATAAATGCCTTGGTTTTTTTAATATGTCATGAAAGATTTTTTGGGAAAGGCAATGAACATATTTTTTCTGTGTTACAGCTCAAAGTTCAGTAGTAAGATCAAGTACATTGACACATTGGCGGAGCTTCGTGAGGTGATTCCAATGGTGCATATACCAGACAACATTGTCAAGTAAGTGATACACAGTAAGGCTGCACTTGTTCTAATGGCAACTGTTTTCACGAACTAATCTTAGTGTTTTCAAGTCTCTAGGAAAAATAGAAAGCCCCTTCCTGGTATTGTTACAAATGCTTGTGTTGTCCCACAAAATTCTACTGTCGGACTCTGAAGAAGCAAAACACTGTGCAATTGAAACACAAAATACAATAAGTATATGCTGCTAAGGGAATTGGTGCTTTTAGGAGGAGGAAGGTTGTTTACAGGTACTACTGGTAACATTAAAAAAAACTGTGAAGGCTGTGCTCCTTCATCAACTCCAAGAGTATGTAATCTGAATTGGAATAGACTGTTTATTCACTAATTGCAACTCAGGAAGAAAACAGGAATCAAGTTTAACCCTTCCGCAAGTGTCATTAGTCCTATGCTTTTCTGTGTATTTTACAACTATTTAAGTAAAAATGGTTTGGTTTGGGTTTTTTTCATTTTCTGTACAGAGCTTTGAACTGAAACGGTAATTGTAAGATAGCCTTTTCAATAGGAAACCACTGAAAGTTTGTAGATTTGTGGTTCCTTATCTTACTGATTTTCATGGTTTAACCTAGAACCACTGAAAAACAATCTTTCAGGTTTTGTTTCTTAATATAAAGGTTTTTTTAAAAATGTAGGTATTTCTAGAGGAAAGATATGTACTAAGAAATTGTAGGAAGTTGATTTGAACTGCTCACCTCGACTGGCTTTTTTCAGATCTTAAAGCATAATACTGACATGGTGTACCAATACCAAACACTCTGGAAATCAGTCATGGTCTTCTATAGGTCATTATTAAAAAGATTTCCTGCTCAGGAGTGATTTTTATATTATTATTCATTTTATCAAATGTCCCAGGATTTGAACACGGAAATGTACTGTACTATAATATAAATTTTTTTGATGCATGAATATATAAGTTTAATTGTATTTTCCTTATGGTTTTATCAATGGCTAGGTGTGAAGAACATTTCTTTGGGAGCTGTCGGACCTCTTCAACCCAGGCAGGAATTTTCAAACCTGCCTCACAGTAGTTGTGAAAGCAGCATAACTTCCTTCAGGCTGCTGGTTGCTCTGAAACTTCTGGTGTAATCCCAGGGAGCAAGTGGGAATCTCAGTTTCAGCAGTGGCATGTGTAAAAATAGCAAATTGCAGTCATTGAATTAGGGATTATATAAGTTTAAATTTATTTAAATTTAAATTTATTTGCTGCTGTAACTTCTTTAGAGGTGGAGTGATGTCAAGAATGTGGAGCAGAGAGGATGTTGGTCACCTGATAAAGAGAAGTCCAAGATATTTTGACGTTCCTAAATTTTTTTCCTTGTCCCTCTTTCCCTTCCTCTTTCTCTCTTTTTTATTACTGTTATTATTTCTCTTTCTTACAGTTCTCTCCAATACAGACCTTAACCTGTTAATTCAGCATGTGTCTCTGTTCCTTCTCTTTCACTGTCTATAGCAGCGCACACATCTGTGTCACACACACCTTTCCTTCCAAGTTGACTGAAAACTGTTTGGAAAGGCCATTCACCTTTCAGGCCAAAGAAACTTTAGGACTTGGCCTCAAAAATTTTAGGCCTATTTCATGTCATCAAGAGCCAGATGAGAGAATATTTTGCTGAAGGAAAATATTGAAAGATAACAAATGTGCCCATAGGTGACAAGTATTTTCAAGATGTCACCATACAAAGATTTAGCAGGTGTGTGCATTCAGGGCACTGTGAGTGGTTATTCCTATGCTACAGAGAATAGAGCAGTATTCAGCTCATAGCTTCACTTCTGCTTCAAGTTTTTGTAGCAAAATAAAATAAAATATAGCTTTCAGCTTCATAATTGTTCCACTCTGAAGAGCAAAAGTACCACTATGTGATCATGAGGAATCACACCTGTAGAAAGTACTTAGAGTTATGCTAGAATTTGGGGTGTGTGGTTGGTTAGAAGTTTTTAGGAACATGGGAATACAATGTGCGTGCTGTATCATATGAACTTGTACATCTTTTCTTTTCCTTCACCCATTCCTGTCTTGTAAGGTATGATGAAGAGAAGTGTATTAAGAGAAGAATGAGGTAAAACTTGCTTTCTAGCCCATGCTGCTGCTCATAATGGAGTGAATCTGTGTGACAGCCTTTTACCTGCAGGTGACCTCAACAGCTGAATGAGAGAGGACTTGCAATGATGTGGAATCTTACTTTCCCCTTCAAGCTGTTGAGATCAGCCTGTCTTGCAAATAAAACTTACTCAACTGTAAGTGTCCTTCACTTGGTCCAGGCTGCAGCTAGTTTAATATTATTGGATAGAACAACTGAATGCTTTCAGCTCTGTCCTCTGGGCATGCCTCAGATCCCTGCTGCTTTTACATTTCTGCCTCCAAATCAGCTAAATAAGGAGTTACAAATTAAAGGTGGGCTAAGCACAAATATAAGTACAATCATGCTAAAATGATGAGCTGTAGGGTAAGTGTATTATCATGGGTGCCTATTTTAGAAGCATGTACTATATTTGGTTTTTGCTCTGCTATTGCTCTGCTTCTCTTATTTCTTGCTTCTTTGTTTCTTTATATCAATAACTTTTACTCATGCAGACTGGATGAAGAGCTGAGGGAAACTTCAGAAACAGCTAAGTAAGATAGCTTTCAGCTTGATGCTGGCATTATATTTACTCAGCTCACAGGAATAGATTGAATGCAGTAGTACTGTATATGTTTGCTACAGCAATCAGAAGTCATAGTTTCAGTTACTGTGTAAGTTGCCACATTTGTGAATTGACTTCTCCTCTCACTGTTAGTGGTCGTCTTTTGTACTGAGCAGTCTTTCTGTTGAGTCTCAGTAAGGAAAAATTGTATCCATACACTATAAAAAACATTTGTGCTGGTTTTTAATGATTGTTTCTATAGCCTTGGGGAGGATTGAAATTACTTTTTTACTGCATTAAAATGGTTTGTTAAACTTTTTCTGCCCTTCACTCGTTATGACAGATGATTCCTAAAGTTTTAGGAGGCGGTTATTTTTAGAAATTATTTTTAACAATTTAAATGTTAGGAATAGCTATTGTACCTCATTCTCACCTAAGGTAGGTAGGTAATATTTCTTCTTTTTCCATTGTTGGTTGGATGGGCTGGTGGATTAATACTTGATAATGTTGAATTGCCTATGGTTGCTTAGTAAATCGGTGTCAGTTGATGATTAGATACTTTAAACTTGTACTTCTGTGCTTTGACTTTAACATACTGAGGCAGTATGGTGTAAAGTACCATAGAAATCCTTAATCAGAAGGATACAATTCTTCACTTGGTGTGAAGAGCTTCAAAAGTATCCTGTGTACTTTTTTTCATATATGTCATACACAGGATTCTGGAGTAAGGAGCTGTGTGTCAGTTCTAGAGGGACATTTTCCCTATGATTTTTGTAACCAAAGATTTGGAGTTTTTCAAGTTACCTGATACTATGAATATCAAAAAGGAGGCCCACCTAACCTTGAAATGCAACTATTATCCCTCTCTATGAAAGAAAGCTACTTTCTTGCTGCACCCTTTGTTTAAAAGAGTACATGATGCAGCATAGTAAGTGAAAGGGGAAGTAAATACTCATGAGGCTGTTGTTGTTGTTGTTGTTGTTGTTGTTGTTGGTCACTGTAGTGCATTCCCCTTCCCCAAGTTAAAAAAATACCTTAAACATTTATTACATGGATTTGTATTGCCACCACTAGTGTTGCTCACTCCTTCAGTATCAATATTATGTGTGTTTGTGTTTTCAAAGATGCTTATTACATCCCCCAAAATTGATGTCATATTTTAAAAGAGGAAGAAATAAACACAGAATAAATGTTTATTACTACTTTCTTTTTCCTTGTACCCAGAACTAGCTGCCTCTCAAATGATCCAGAAATTACTTCAGTGGAGCAGGAGTAAGAATTTATGCCTAATTCTGTCATTATACTTAAACATTATTTTGCAGCCATGCTGAAAGGAACTGAGGTTGGGTAGACTCCATAAAGCTTTTTGAAGACCTAAATGCTTTTATAGTTATTTTAAGGAACTTGATTCAACATATGCAAGCAGAAAAAGTGCTGAAGTTAGGATTTATTATATTTGCATTGCAAATGTGTTTGAAGTGTCTTCAGTCATTTCCAGGCAGAGACAGACAGAATTCTTAGCCTGGGTATTTTCAAGTTTAAGTTATGTGAAAACTGATAGAAAGGATACAGTATGATCAGAGTGAAGATGGTCCCGTGCATTGTACCCAAATTAAATTGGTGAACTTGCCATACTCATTCAAAGCTTAAAGTCTTACATTTTACTTTGATTTCAGGGTTGTGCTCTTCTCGGGTTTTTTTGCTTCTCAGCTTCTTTCATAGTTATATTCCTGACTAGTATCTTCATGTGTCTTCCCTTCAAAGCTGGACTGATTCCCTTGGAAATGGCAATGTATTAGTCCTCTGACACACTGTTCCTCTGTCTGATACCATAACTGAAGCATGCAAATGCGAAACCCTGCACTGCTCTTACTGGGCGTCAGTGAAGTTGTTTGCAGCTGTAGCATGTCACACAAGTAGTAACAGTTTATTGCTAGAATAGCATATCAGGATGACAAGCTGTTGCAGCAGCATGTGTATTCCTGGTCAGTGTGTACAGGGGAGGAACGGGGACTTTGCTATCCTTAGCCATCTGACCAGTATGTAGAAATAAATTAGTGTCTCACACTGGCATATTGTTCAGGAAATAGTAAAAGTAACTCTTCGGTAAAAGATTCTACCAATAACAGAAGTTTTAATAAGCAGGCAAATAATTAGAATTACATGTAGCAAACAGCTGTATAAATAAAATGGGGCTTTTCTTGTCACTTTTTAAAAATAAAATTGTACTCTATTAAAGCTATCATACATGATATATATATTTGAGTCATAAGCTGAAGTCCTAATTTCTAGAGCAGCTGACATAAAATCTCTGAGCATCTTTTTCTGGTTATAAGACACTGTTTAATCTGTAATAAGTCTATCAGAACTGTTTGGAGTTTTTTTCAAAGTATGAGGACAGAGAATAAATAACATGTTTAAGATTGTTTATGATTTTGGCCTTTTTATGGCTTGAACAATTTTCCTGTTTTCCTCAAAAGAGAAGCTGGGCAGCAAAAAGCAACATGAGAAGAGAATTCGTATTTAAGTTAAATAAATATAGTTGGGACCAAATAAATGTTAATTCCTGCTGTTTCTTTTGTCCTTATAAATATGAATCTTTCTTCAGAAATGGCAAAAACTTTACTGTGGTTGTGTTGCTGGTTTCTGTTGTCATTTCTGCAGGAAATAAGATTTCTCATGTAGATGCCTTCACAATTATAACAGTTTTACAGACTTTTCTTCTATACACTTTGCTGAAACCTATCTGGAGTCTGCCCAGATCTTAGTTTGCTTGTTGTCTTTTTAAATATCTGTTTCAATCGTGTTCTCTTGTGCTCTATTTTTTTTTCATCTTCTTGCACTCCCTCATGACCTCTTAAAAAAACTCAGTATGAAATATAATAACAGTGAAGAACCCTGTGTGTTCTGTAGCAGTTCATAAATATTGAAGGTGCTTTAAATAGTTATGTATTCTGTGAGGAAAATTGTATTTTGATGCAATGTTTATGGCAACTTCTTATTCTAAAGTATGCTTCCTAACTATTGGATGACATGTGCTTTGCACTCAGTAGCAAAACTGTACTCCTAGAAGCATTTTTAGGGGCACCCACATCTTGCCACATGTGGTATCATTCCACCAAGATCTTTCCACGTGTGGTGTCTCCTTCAGATTGGAATTGCCAGGATGTAGTTATTAATTTCAATACAACAGTAACATATCTTATTAAAGTGTGAATTTTCCATATATAGTAGATATTATTTGTCTAAATTATTTGACACTAGTGCATTTAATTGTATAAGAGATGCCTATGCTTAACACTTTGTGGAAGTTCGGGATTGGGGAAATGACTAGCCATGTATTTCATAGCACTGATGTTGTTGTTGTTGTTGTTTTGTGTTTGTTTTGTTTGGGTTTTTTTTCTTCAATATATAGCATCGACAGGACTCTGAAATAAAAAGCATCACTGCCAAGCATTTGAAGAGAGGGTTTGCTTGGATTTTCATCATGCATACACCCACGACTACAACGTACAACAGGCAATTTGGGTTACTTTTATTCAGTTTATGATTTTGTCTTGTCAACTCAGCAATTCCAACAGACCAAAAGATCCAGTCCTATTGCCATGGAAACAGCAGAATTGTGGGCCTGGTTATTTGTGTTGCCTTCAGAAATTGTTTTCATTAGGAAGGCTATATTATCTAGCATTGGTTTCTATATGTGTGCAAATTCTGTTTGAAATAATACCTTCATCAACAAGTCAATGAGGATGTGGAGCTTTGTTTCTTTTTTGTCTTTAGAATCTTAAAGTCTATGCATAGCTGAATGGAATAGTTATTTTTACAATAAATGTTAACTTGCTTGCTTCATAAAGCAGCATCATCTTTATTTAAAAATAATTCTACAAATTATGCAGGACTTTCCTGAATCTGTCTGTTTCTTGCTGTGTGAAAACTCCATGTTCATTTAACTCTAATAACTTTTATTTGGTCACAGAGAAGACTCATACACTAAAAAACTACTCATTAGTCATCAAACAGACTTCCCAGAGGACAAATGAGTAACTGAAATTAATTTTATTTTAATAATTCAGTTTAGTGTCTTTATTTTAGAGTAGTTTATATAGTAGCAGCCAATAATCACAGAATCACAGAATCACCGGGTTGGAAGAGACCCACCAGATCGAGTCTAACCATTCCCACCAAACCCTACACCATGTCCCTCAGGACCCTGTCTACTCGTACCTTAAACACCCCCAGGGAAGGCGAATCAACCACCTCCCTGGGCAGCATACTCCAATGCCTAATGACCCTTTCCGTAAAAAACTTCCTCCTAATCTCTAGCCTGAATTTCCCCTGGCGGAGCTTAAGGCCATTCCCCACTGTCCTGTCCCCTGTCACTTGGGAGAAGAGGCCAGCTCCCTGCTCTCCACAACCTCCCTTCAGGTAGTTGTAGAGAGCAGTGAGGTCTCCTCTCAGCTGCCTCTTCTCCAGGCTAAACACCCCTGGCTCTCTTAGCCACTCCTCATCAGGCCTGTTCTCCAACCCCTTCACCAGCATAGTTGCTCTTCTCTGGACACGCTCCAGAGAAGCAACATGTCACTACAACATGTTTATTAAAACAAAAACCCTGTCCTCACAAACTACCCTATATTCAATCTCATACAGGGCAACCATCAAATTTCAAATTACCATGGTTTCAAAGCTTATTCTGGCTACATTATAAATGCCCTGGAGTATTAATTTGTTATTGTTTTTCAAATCTTTTTTTTCCAGAACTTTTTTTAAAATTATGAGTCTTCAGATGGCATCAGAACTGCAATTGTAAAAGACAATAGTGCTATGAATATGAAACAAATACTTAGTATTTGCAACTAACAATTGAAGGTTAGATGTATAAATCCACCGTTGGGAGACACAGTTATTTGTTAAGAGTGGATGTCAAAGTATTATTCAAAGTGTATGTAATACACACATGCACAAAGAAATTTTACAGTTGAGCTTATAGTCTGTCATAGAACAGCAGTAAAAACATGAAAAGGGAAAAAAAGCCCTAAGCGTTTCTTGTTAGCAGCTGTCCTGTGTACTGTTACAAAAGGCACTGCAGTGCAATTCCTTATTCACTGGAAAGTAATTACAGTCTCTCAAACTATTCTTTTGCAAGACAGTGCAAAGTAATTTTCAAATGAATTCTACCTGTCTGGCTTAAGAAGGCAAGAGTCAAGAATATGGCTAAAATGCTTTCTTTTCCCTTGGAACACTTCCCAAGCCTGCTAATGCACCTGCATTTTGGGATGTCCTAATAGAAGTAATAGCATTACATGCTTTCTGAAATATTATTCTTACCTTTAAGAGATTCTCATATGCCCTAGAATTACATCTATGGATTCTCTGCTCATCTGTAAATAAGTCCTTAGATATAACGATGCAACATAATTTACATAATTTACACCTTTTTTGTTATGTGTACACTTAACTCCAGTCCTGCTTCCAGTCCAGAATTACTAAATAAAGAGAAGAAGTCGTCTTGGGGATGAAAGTTCTAGGAAAAAGTGTGGCAGCACAGGCCTTGATTTTTTTTCTGTAGGATCTAAACTGAGGGCAAAAGTAATATTCTATCCTACATTTAAAAGATAGATGTTTTTGTTCTGTTGTTTTTGCATTTCCATCTCTGTCAATTTGTATTTGCAAGTTGTATTTGTAGGAAAGGAAGCAAGCATCCATCACTGTGTGCAGAGTTGTTCAGCTACTGTAATGAAGATTAAGAAAGCAGTCAGAAAAGCAAGAACTTGACAAATGCTTTCTTTTCTGCCAACATTAAAATTTAAATATCTGCATCTCTACAGACCTTCCTCTGTACTAATGGGTGGTGCATTGTATACACCCAGTCTGACATACTAGTTAGCCTACTGCATCACATCTTTCTATCAATTCCTGGTAATTTCCACAGAGGAAGGACCTAATCCTGTTGACCAGTGTTGCTGCTTTATAACCTTGCCCTAAATTAGGATCTAGTAGTTTCCATCATTTCCCAGATGTTTGAGTCTTGGCTTGTGTCTGCCTTATAAAAGTGCTGTCACTTAGTATATTGGGGATAATGTTTTATGTACAGAGTGACATTTGTATTAACTTCCAGATGCTAATTATCTATGCTAATAGATCTAATCTATTAAAATAATTTAGTAGCGTGAAGTCACATCTTCAGTAGACCGGTAGATTAAACCATGTAGAATGAGCCAGATGAGTTGTGTTGTGGTATAGGTGAGAGAATTATATGCTACAAGAAAGGATTGCCACAAAGAAACATTTAACACAAATCTTTATGCACTGTTTGAGACCTAAGTAGTATATAAGAAATTTGTGGTCTTAGTGGTGGATGTTGATTCAGAGAGGAGTTTAATTCTAAAGGATTTGTGCGAAATTACTAAGCAGCAAAGCTATACATGAATTAATATGATTAATGTGAGTGGATTAATAGTGGCAGCCTAAGATTAAAGGAATTTGTTTTAAGACAAATTTCACATGAAAACAAAATTGTGATGGTGCAAAAATAATTACAAGATCAAGACCTGGTTATCTTTGCTTATTAATATATTTTGAAAAGTTTTTTAATGTTATAATATGGCAATTCTGTATTATACTAACAATAGTCTATCAGTATTAATGAATCAGTAGTTTGTTGAAAGAGGAATGTAGGACGTATAATTGCACAGATATAATCTTTTATATACAGATTTTTTCCTACTGTGTATCAGAGTGCTTAGATAAAATATAAATCAATAGTTACTTTTTGTTGCTGTTAAAATACCTATGCTGACTTAAATTGTAGATTAAGCAATACAAGGATATCTAATATCATTGTATGCATATACATGCATATGGATTAGAAATAAAGAACTGCAGCTGACCACTGGAAGTATTTCCTCTCAGCTTCAAGGTTTTTTCTTTATTCTCTGTGTGCATGGAAACACTTGACCATTTCAAATAAAAGTTCTTTACATAGTTATGAATATATTTTCTTTTTTCTCTCCACCTATGCTTCCAAAAATTCAAGTTGAATCAGTCCGTGTCTCTTGGTATTACTCTCTTCCTCCATGTATTCAAATCCTTGCTTTGCTGATACTGGCAATATCATTCCTGAAAGAAAACAGGAGGACCTATTGAAATTGCTCTCTAGTTTGTGTTTATGCTGTGTTATCTAAAAATTGAATGCAGACATAGTCTCAATTCCATCTCATATGGTAGGCAGAAAAGAGAAGCTATGGGGCAGAAACAGACTGTGAAACCACCTCCCTGAATCCAGTGAAGGAAGGTGTCAGTGATGGATGTTCAGTCCTCTTAGAGATCTGGTGCGATCTGCAGATCTGAGACCCTGTCTCAATCTATGTGGATGTCAAACTGGTTGATTTATACTTCTGGTGCTTTACTTAAATCCCAGTGACTTTTGGATGGCAAACCTGGGGCATTGGCCAGTGAGGCATCATGTTTGAGCTGAAAGGGGATAACCTATGGCTTCTTCATTGCCACCCACCTACAAGCACCTCTATGAATGCTCATACACCTTTTCATTGCAAAGCCAAAGAAGTTGGGTTAAACTAACCTGTCATGCTTGTTTAAAATAGTTTCCTTGACTTTTGAAAGGTTTGAAGATTTATTAGATCATAGATTTATTAGATCAAACCTGTTGCCATGTAGTAAGTAGTAGTAAGTTAACACTCATTTCCCAACTGTGTTAACTTTCCCTTTCTCTGCTTCTACAAGACTTAAATTCCTGTTACCTCAGTCCTTGGACCTAAAGCACAAACTGATGATGTGGGTGGTTTTCTATATGGGAGAACTAGTTTAACAAGCTGAATGAAAGGAGAGCATATTCATCTACAGAATCTCAAAGTAAGTTGATCTTACCTGCTTACACTCTTTCTCTCAGGCTTCATTCATGCTCACTGTCACACTTACATGCTCAAAAACACCAGGACCTCTGTTCCCAGGGAGGCTGACCATGAGCATTTGTTGGCAGCACAAAGGAGAAGGGCATGTCCTCATCATATTTCTCATCTTTCTTACTGCAGACAGCAAACTGCTGTTGAGTGTGAGGGTTTTGAGTCCTTTGTACAATTTCGGAGACAGTAGCTATTATTTGGTGGTCCTTTGCTTTAGAGTCATGCTTCCACTCTTTTTTGGCCACTGTTTTTCCTTCATTCAAGGGGTGTGCTTATTCTGTCAGTGAATTACAACACGGACCAGCCTGTATGTGACGTTCTGTACTCTGCCACTCTGCTGATGTTAGGTGACAAGTTCTGGTCTTGTAACGGTGCAGGTCTTGTGGCTCTGTCATAAAAACCATATTCCTCAATTTTGCTGCTGGTATCAGCGTCCTCAGATGTGTGTCCTGGAAATGATAGCTCTTCTACTGTATTTCTAGCTGCGTTCACACACATGCATATTTTCTTTCATATGACATTTGCACTGATCTCATTTTTTCTGTTACAAATCTCTGCAGTTTTGCCACATTTGTGCTATAATTGATAAGTCAGGAAAATGCTGTTGGCAGAGTGGTTAGGACTCATTACTGCATTAGAATAAGTACTGAAAAGAGAAAGGAAATCTAGTTTTTGTAATGAAAGAAAGCATTAAAGACTTGTCAGGAGTACAGAATTAGGAAATAGTCTTATCATGATAGTTTGGAAGTTATTGGATTACATAAAGATCTCAACTTTTAAATTACTTCAAAAAGTTGGACTGGTTTGGGTTGCAAGGGCTTTCAAAGTTTGTCTAGCCCAGCCTCAGCTATAGTCCTCTTGAGTGATCAGACATTTAAGATATGAAATAGAAATGTCTCTAAAAAAATCTAATAAGAGAATTTGGTGAAATAAGTGTGTGTTGGATGGGGGTTTTTTCAGATCCACTTGATTTTGGCATGTCTCTTCTGCCTTCTGAAGCTTTGGGCTAGTGAAATTACATCCTCTTAAATTTAAACATGTTGGTGTTGAAGGCTCATGACAGTGCTGACACTGGATTTTGTTTTAAAAACCCATGAAATGTACAGACACAGATTTTCAAGTTTGTGATATAATCTTTTGTCATTTTTAAGTGTTGGAAATGCCTCTCAATTTCGGAATATAAGGCAGGTTCCAGATTGTGTTAGCTGTGTAGCCATGTCTAGTGATTTCTGGAGACAGGAGGAGTATCCTTGTATTAACTTGCACAGCAAAAGCCAAAGAAGAAAGCATTAGGAAATTCACTGATCTACTGCACATTCACTGTCCTTTTCCTCCAGTCATGCAACCCCTCTAGCACCCCGTTCCCATTGCAAAATACAGCTACCATAGAGGCAGGTAGTGACTATTAACAAAATGTTTATGACGCTTTAGAATAACACTTCATGAGGGATCTCATAAATTCCTCAGATGCATGGGGAACTTACCAAGGTGTTTAGGCCAGTATGTTGTTGCTGTAAACATTTTTTTTTTCTAATCCTTTCTTTGATGAGGGCTTGTTCTTTAACACTGCTTTTTCTTTCATGGGCTTACCTTCGGCACTTGAGGTAGGCATGTTAGCAAAACTGTTAGCATTGGGGTGACAATAATCACACATAACACTCTGAGGAGAGTTATGTATCGTGCTTTATTTAGAGGCCCCGAGAACCAGGGGGATATTCCCCAAATCTGGTCTGACAATGTTCCGACGAAGGGCTCTTTTATTCTCACGAAATTTTGCAACCTAATGTATATTCAACAGGTTACATCATTGCCTAATGCTTATGTGAATTCATTACCAGTTTTCTCTTATCTCTGTTTAATTCTTNTTTTTTTTTATCCTTGCTCCAACAGGCAGAGGTAAATATGTCTTAGATGTTTTGAGGGAGCTTGTTCTAGTTTATGAACAACAGTAACTCATCTGCCATCCAGCTGACTAATCTTTCTTGATTACTGTTATGTTTGTGTTTCATTTTCACATATTGTCATATGCCAAATACCACCATCTTTTCATTGTAACCTGTAGTTTTGTGGAAGTGAAATAGAAAAAACCACAAAACCACCGAAGAAGAAAGCATTTCACTTTCTAGGTCTGAAATTAGGGGGAAAAAGTCCATAAAATTGTAGTAATGGCTTATAGCATAATTAAACTATATTTTAAAAATGCATTGTGGAAAGTAATGAAGAACAAATGATTACCTCTTTTACTTGTAGGTGCTGTTCTGTCTGATTATCTGCCTGTGTTCAGGGGAAGGTCAAGGAATGGCACAGTGAAGTTAAAATGCTGGCTGTTCCTGTTTTCAGTGTTCTCGTTTGCAGTTCTGCAATGTTTACACTGATGATTGCTTGAGTACTGCAGAATTCTAGCTCTCGTCCAAATAAATTATTTCCCAAAGCCACTGGAGTCTCTTGAAAAAATCGTGTGCTTTTATCTTAGTTATTTTTCATAGAAAATTCCACCCATTTAAGAAGAAATGATCATTTGCTGCTTGCACAGAGTGATTTTTCTCAACAGTGTTTTTAGTGACTCCTGGTTTGTCTATTCAGGAGCAATAGAGGTGGCTGGGTTGAGCTCTGCTAAATTTGAGAGCCTGAAACAAAATGCCACCTAAGCCTGCTGCCTCTTATTTCTTCTTCTGCTTTCTCAGCTTAAGAGAACCCTATTAAATACAGTTTTATGGAAGTAAGGCAGAACACCTCTCAAGGCTTAGAGTAGCTAATAGTATATTTAAATGTGCAGACTGGCATAGGCATTTTGTTGTGTCTTTACTGGCTCTTCCTGTAGTGATAATTATTGTTAAGGTAAAAAACAGATGGGTAATCCTACAAATACACTTGCAGTCTCCTCATTTTTTCCATTATGGAAATTCCTGTGTTTTGGTCTTTTAGGCAAGACGGGAATAAGAAGGGAAAAATACAATTTAAAAAAAAATTAATACTATTATCAGATTTCATCTCTCTTTGAAGAAAGAAGTTCAAACAGTCATTTCATATATAATATTAGAAAAAAAATTGTATGTGTTAAAGTATGTATACATTAAGATTTTGGTCTTAGATCCAGGATTCTGTTAAATGCATTCTACCATATTATCAGTATAGTTTGTATAATATTTGGGTTATAAAGTTAGAAGGAATTACATTTGAAGCAAATATTTCTGTAACATGAACAAGTAATTTGAATTCAGTGCAGCACTGCTTCTGAATTATTTTTAAATTACTTGAGGCCACAGACCAATGGTCCCTGCCCTGATATTAGCTAGTAACACCTAAACAGTCTTGGAAGTAAACAGAGAATGAGATTTCTTTCTTTTGATGAATAACTGTGACCTCAGTGGTGAGCTGCCACAGGAAAAGAAGTGCACTGTGTCTTCTCATACAGTATCTAGTCTATCCTAAGATCTAGTAACTTTAGAGCAGTCAGGCCACACTGTTCAAAGAAATTAAATTTGGGTGAAGAAATAAAAAGCCTAAGCTCACTTCCACTGTTACCCTCACAGTTTACTACAAAACCAGAAGCAGTTGAAAGAAAATTCTAATCAGAAATGTCAGAACCTTACCTTCTTGACTATTATGTACTTCAGTAGGCAGTGCTTGCTTAAAGCACCCTCCAGCAACAGCAAATTAATCCACAGAGTCATTTCCATTCTCTGAGGCCTGAAATGTAAAGCAAACTCCCTCCTTGAAAGTGAGTCAGAAATAACTGTTTGCTTGATATGAGACCCGAGTTAAGCCATCAAGACTGCAAAACGTCATCTCTGTTTTCATCCCTTTGAAGTATGAGTAACAGTTAATTGAACAGTCAACCTAAAGAACACAGAGAATATGAATGTAAGATCTGGGCTTCATAAAAGAAAAAGAGAAAAGGAACACAGCTAAAATTATCAGTCTGGGAAATGAAAAACAGGGGAAGCTAGGATAGGCCAGGGAAACAATCAGGGGGAAGGTAGCATTACAGACATCTTTACGCATGGAACTCCAGCCTACTTCCAAATTTCTGTTCTCCTTCGGGAGAACTTCTGAAACACAGCAGGCCCTGTTTACCTGGAGCCTTGACTCAAAAGTGGCACAAGTCAGTTCTGTTCCAAACCTTTTTAGCTCATTTAAAGAAATTATGGAAACCCTGGAGACAAGTAGCTTAATGTGGCTTTCACTCAGTGTGAATAAAACCCTCTCAGCCCTTGTGTAGACAGCACAGAAGAGGAAGCTGGAAAAAATGGGAAATGTTATATGAATTTAGAAAGAAAAATGTACATATTTCCCAGTGACTTACACAGAATAAGCATGAGTTGGAAGATACCATGTGTGACTAAGGAAACAACTTAAATATAGAAAGGAAAGAGCAAGATGCAATAGGGGGGACGTGGAGAAAAGATGTTGAATAGAGGCAAATAGCTGCAGGAGACAAATGACAGAATAGGAGATGAACTATGCCAAAGAGGAAAGCAGAGACTACAAATGCAATGCAAAGAAAAAAAATACACTAATTGCCTCAGAATGGAATTCCTGTGCTATTTAATGGGTCAGTAGCAGTGTTCAGTGGAGAAGCTGCTATCTCCTGAAGGCGTCCTAGTGGTGTATGATAGTATAAATGTACCCAGTAACAAAAGATTTCAAGATCCCACCTACTCCATACCACATCACCACTGGCAGAGGAAAGAAAATCAGTGTCAGGAAAGAAAGTTAATTTAATACTGTGCAGATTTTGGGAGCAAGCACAAAAATTAGTGAAACCATGCTCATCCACTGAGGCTGGTCTGATATTCTTTGACTGGAAAGGTTGTCTTTGGTGGTTTTTCATAATTCCATCACTGATAGGACCATACTTCCTGGACAAACTCAGGTCCCATTACCTGTTCCACTAGCTAAGTGGTCATTGCGTTCCCAGGAGGAAAGAATTCATAGGTCCTGGCTGCAGTGATTTTGTCTGAGAATGAATTGCTTTGGAAATATTTCCTTTTGAATATTATTTTCTTCAGTTTTCAGTAGTTGTAGATTTTGAATGTCTCCTCTGTCTGTCAGCCTGGAATTATCTGTGAGAAATGTCTCTCATTCGCAGCTGTGATTGGATGGAGAACTTTTTGCTTTTCTTGCTCATCTTTCAGATGTTGTGGGTTAAAACTGGTAGTCAGCTAAGCTACCTCACACCATCGCTCACTCACTCCCCACAACAGAATAGGGAAGAGATTTGAAAGGGTAGAGCTGAGAAAACTCGGAAGGTTGAGATGAAGGCAGTCTAGAAAAGAAAGCAAAAGCTGCATGTGTAATCAACTACTTCCCATTAGCAGGCAGGTGTTTAGCCATCTCCAGGAAAGAAGACTTCCATGTACTAATGTTTACTTTGGAAGGCAAACTCTCTAACCATCAACTCCCTGCCTCCTGCTTCTCCTCAGCTTTTTTTGCTGAGCATTATGGCATGGAATAAACCCCTGGTCACCTGGGGTCAAATGTCTCCTCCCAGCTTGTGCACCCCCAGCCCACTTGCTGGCATGGTGTGAGAAGCAGAAAAGGCCTTGATGCAGTGTATCAATTGCTCAGCCACAGCTAAAACATTGGTGTGTTATCAACGTTCTTTCGATTGCTAACCCAGCACAGCACAATACAAGTTTCTGTGAAGAAAACTGACTGCTCCAGCCAGTACTAGTACACCAGAAGATCAAGGGTGGCACAAAAAGGTTCCTTTGGATTTAATTGACCTGAAGCTCCTGGACAATTCATCTAGGTGGGTGTGATGCATCAGGGGTACATGTACACACGGATGTATAGATGCATAAATATATAAGCAAAGTCAGAACTGAACAAGGTTATATTGCATTCAAGCTTTTATGTTGCATTCAAGCTTTAAGGAAACATCTGCAGCTCTTCCTTTGCTGCCTGATACTGTGATGGTTATGTAAGCTCTTCCAGGGAGACAACGATTAAAGGATCAGTTGGTCCAAACTGCTTTCATGTACAACAAATTGTTTTCTAGTGTGGAGAAAGCATCCGTGAGTGGAAAGACTCATCCTTTAATCTTACAGTATCAAGTCATGTCATGAGGAAGCNTTTCCATTCTCTGAGGCCTGAAATGTAAAGCAAACTCCCTCCTTGAAAGTGAGTCAGAAATAACTGTTTGCTTGATATGAGACCCGAGTTAAGCCATCAAGACTGCAAAACGTCATCTCTGTTTTCATCCCTTTGAAGTATGAGTAACAGTTAATTGAACAGTCAACCTAAAGAACACAGAGAATATGAATGTAAGATCTGGGCTTCATAAAAGAAAAAGAGAAAAGGAACACAGCTAAAATTATCAGTCTGGGAAATGAAAAACAGGGGAAGCTAGGATAGGCCAGGGAAACAATCAGGGGGAAGGTAGCATTACAGACATCTTTACGCATGGAACTCCAGCCTACTTCCAAATTTCTGTTCTCCTTCGGGAGAACTTCTGAAACACAGCAGGCCCTGTTTACCTGGAGCCTTGACTCAAAAGTGGCACAAGTCAGTTCTGTTCCAAACCTTTTTAGCTCATTTAAAGAAATTATGGAAACCCTGGAGACAAGTAGCTTAATGTGGCTTTCACTCAGTGTGAATAAAACCCTCTCAGCCCTTGTGTAGACAGCACAGAAGAGGAAGCTGGAAAAAATGGGAAATGTTATATGAATTTAGAAAGAAAAATGTACATATTTCCCAGTGACTTACACAGAATAAGCATGAGTTGGAAGATACCATGTGTGACTAAGGAAACAACTTAAATATAGAAAGGAAAGAGCAAGATGCAATAGGGGGGACGTGGAGAAAAGATGTTGAATAGAGGCAAATAGCTGCAGGAGACAAATGACAGAATAGGAGATGAACTATGCCAAAGAGGAAAGCAGAGACTACAAATGCAATGCAAAGAAAAAAAATACACTAATTGCCTCAGAATGGAATTCCTGTGCTATTTAATGGGTCAGTAGCAGTGTTCAGTGGAGAAGCTGCTATCTCCTGAAGGCGTCCTAGTGGTGTATGATAGTATAAATGTACCCAGTAACAAAAGATTTCAAGATCCCACCTACTCCATACCACATCACCACTGGCAGAGGAAAGAAAATCAGTGTCAGGAAAGAAAGTTAATTTAATACTGTGCAGATTTTGGGAGCAAGCACAAAAATTAGTGAAACCATGCTCATCCACTGAGGCTGGTCTGATATTCTTTGACTGGAAAGGTTGTCTTTGGTGGTTTTTCATAATTCCATCACTGATAGGACCATACTTCCTGGACAAACTCAGGTCCCATTACCTGTTCCACTAGCTAAGTGGTCATTGCGTTCCCAGGAGGAAAGAATTCATAGGTCCTGGCTGCAGTGATTTTGTCTGAGAATGAATTGCTTTGGAAATATTTCCTTTTGAATATTATTTTCTTCAGTTTTCAGTAGTTGTAGATTTTGAATGTCTCCTCTGTCTGTCAGCCTGGAATTATCTGTGAGAAATGTCTCTCATTCGCAGCTGTGATTGGATGGAGAACTTTTTGCTTTTCTTGCTCATCTTTCAGATGTTGTGGGTTAAAACTGGTAGTCAGCTAAGCTACCTCACACCATCGCTCACTCACTCCCCACAACAGAATAGGGAAGAGATTTGAAAGGGTAGAGCTGAGAAAACTCGGAAGGTTGAGATGAAGGCAGTCTAGAAAAGAAAGCAAAAGCTGCATGTGTAATCAACTACTTCCCATTAGCAGGCAGGTGTTTAGCCATCTCCAGGAAAGAAGACTTCCATGTACTAATGTTTACTTTGGAAGGCAAACTCTCTAACCATCAACTCCCTGCCTCCTGCTTCTCCTCAGCTTTTTTTGCTGAGCATTATGGCATGGAATAAACCCCTGGTCACCTGGGGTCAAATGTCTCCTCCCAGCTTGTGCACCCCCAGCCCACTTGCTGGCATGGTGTGAGAAGCAGAAAAGGCCTTGATGCAGTGTATCAATTGCTCAGCCACAGCTAAAACATTGGTGTGTTATCAACGTTCTTTCGATTGCTAACCCAGCACAGCACAATACAAGTTTCTGTGAAGAAAACTGACTGCTCCAGCCAGTACTAGTACACCAGAAGATCAAGGGTGGCACAAAAAGGTTCCTTTGGATTTAATTGACCTGAAGCTCCTGGACAATTCATCTAGGTGGGTGTGATGCATCAGGGGTACATGTACACACGGATGTATAGATGCATAAATATATAAGCAAAGTCAGAACTGAACAAGGTTATATTGCATTCAAGCTTTTATGTTGCATTCAAGCTTTAAGGAAACATCTGCAGCTCTTCCTTTGCTGCCTGATACTGTGATGGTTATGTAAGCTCTTCCAGGGAGACAACGATTAAAGGATCAGTTGGTCCAAACTGCTTTCATGTACAACAAATTGTTTTCTAGTGTGGAGAAAGCATCCGTGAGTGGAAAGACTCATCCTTTAATCTTACAGTATCAAGTCATGTCATGAGGAAGCGGGTAACATCAAGCTTAATAACAAAACATATTAATATTTTTTATTTTCCTGACTGTGTTCCAGAATTCAGCTTGCTGAAAAAAAAAAGATGTGATCTGCATATAATTCTGACTCCTAGCCCGTACTGTGTCTTTGCAAAATTAATTCAAGCCTTAAAGTTTTGTGTTTTCCCAAGTGATTTCTATCCCTATGCACAACCTTCTCCTTAGTTGTGGTAATACCACTCTAAAAGTGGCCCTTGAGAGTGGATTGGTTAAACCTTAGGTCAGCACAACTTATCTCAAGCAGCTAAACAATGTTTATCCTGTTA
>WAAB01006229.1:232693-269905 GCA_013389865.1 Piaya cayana | reverse complement strand
GTGGGAACGACTAGCAGCTGAAGGAAAACAAGGGAACTGAACTGTCAACATAGGTAACTTTAGCATAACTTGATTTCTTAGCACACACGGTAGTTTAGCCAATAATATGTTAGCAATAGCTTTATGGACAGCTACCTTTAACCAATAATACACTGTAGTCACCCTGGTGTGGACAGAGGGATGTAACAGAATGGGGTATATAGAAAAGCAGCTAAACTGAATAAACATGCACCTGCTCACCAATCAGATGGATCTCTGCCTCTGTTTTGCAACAGTTTACAAAGATGGCAGTTGAATGGCTGGCAATCTCCACTAGCACTGCACATAGAGAGAGTAAGTCTGTACCTCCCGTGCTTTGGGTTCCTGTAGCCCACATGTTTGCACTGGGTTTTCAGCTTTTCACTGGGCCTTACCATTAGCTTTCTCTCCACTCTTCCTCCTTCTAACCTGCATGCATCATGTGGATTCATTACTAGGAAGTCTTTATTATCTCCAGAAATTACATGCTAGAGCCAGAGTTGTCAGCTACCTAATGGGGTTAAATTCTGCTGCTTGGTTACTGCAGTGCAAGCAGTGTTGCTCTGTCTGGGGCAAATACACTTGCAAACCCAGGGCAGCCTTGGGCAGTGCTCCTAGTAACAGCTTCTCAGTCATACCTTGGGGTAACTGTTCTCTGGTAAGAAGGGAATGCAAGAAATACGAAGCACAGAAAAGAGCATGGAAGAGATAACAGATGTAACAATACAACATCTTTTGCAATACTAAATCCATTTTCCCCAAATCTACACCTAGAAAGCCACTGATGAAGACACCAGACCCTCAGATGGTCCCGCTCTCTAGTGATCACAACAACTAGACAGAAAACGTCCTAAGGTATTTCTCCCACTTCTTAGAGTTGTTCAGAATGCCTTAAGTGATGAGACTGCCTTTCAACACTTTCTCTAAGATGCCCATGTGCCTCTCAAATAAAAAGAAACTGGCAGGCAAGACAGAGGGAGGCGGGTAAAGTAAGGAAAGAGAAGAAATAACAAAGAAAAACAACTACTCAGAAAATACAGTGGCAAATTACAGCAGCTCTGTTCACAGCAACATTCAGGGCTGTTCAATGATCCTGCAGTCATCTATCACCATCACACTAACAGGATGGAGGGAAGCAAAGTCAAAAGAGATTAGAAAATAGGTACTTGTAACTACACTGATTGCTCTAGTTTACCATATTATGCCTTATTTTGGCTCCTCAAAACAAATGCCAGTAACCTGGTGGTTGTTTGGTGTTTTCAATTTCTCTGGATATTGATCTTGTTATTTTGACTTATTCCCAGCATATAGGTTGATAGAGCAATATAACTAGAGCCTGAAGACAAATACAGACTCCAGTCAAGCTTATTTTACACGCTTATGTAGGCTCTGTTCCCACAGCATTTAAGTGCATTTCACATTTTTCTGCCTGCTTGTCTTCACTTTACACACCAAGATCTCAAGACTCTTATGGGCCAGGTCCACAGAGTAGTCAGAAGAACTGGCATGAGCCTTGGTACAATGACTGGCATGGGATTTCAGCCAAAAGCTAATGCTCACCTCTGTGCTGCATCTTCCCCTACAAGTCTCAGATCAGCAGCACGGTCTGCAACTATGGTAGCTTCACTGCTGCAACACCAGCATGCAAGCAGCTTGTTCCTACTTATAAGCCATTTCAGTGGGGTTCTGAATGCATGGAAATGAGCCCAAGTGTCCTATCGGTGGTCAGAACGAAAGTCTGTGCAAAAGCAGGATCCTCAGCTTAGCAGTTTTAGTTAGCCAACTGAGAGAGATGGAAATGCTGGGGGAGGAAAAGTCACTATTCTGCCTCTCCTCTTACCTCCGTGACAAGCCCTAAGGACTGGTCAGAATGCACACAGGCAGCATTCTGCTGCAAGACATTCAGGTAAGCAGTCTGCATGCATATGCCCAAAAGTGCAAAGCCCTTTTATTAAGGGCTGTTATGATCCATTGTAAGCATTCCCACACAAAGAAAGATCCTAGTAAATCCTCTAGCTTTGAGCAAGGTCACTAAAAGGACAGATTGACTTGACAGGTAAGAGGAAGTGAGGCAGTTCAACACTGCAGAGTGGATGCAAGGCATGAATCCTTTACTGGAAAAAAAGCCACAGCCTGAGGTGAAGTTACTACAGCAAGTCACAACTCTTTTACAGTTACAACCAACCCATCAGAGAAGCAGCATAATTTAGTCTTAATTCCAAGGTTGGTTACTACAGCACACCCCTTGTGGGATGGCTTCCACACATGTAAAATATCCTCCTTGCAAGCATGATACAAATACACCAAAGCAGCTTCTTCAGCTTGTAAATGAATGGAGACAAAGAGATACATTTTAAGTATTCAGCATTGGTAATGGTATGAAGAAGGTAAGAAGGAAACAATTGCTTTGTACTTCTCATATTAATACAAATAAGGGAAGCCAATAAACTACTCACAGTAGCAAGGTTCAAACAAGGATAGTGATGTATTTTTGCACGTACCATATAATGACATTGAGAAGTCACTAGAGGATAATGTAGAAGCCAGAGATATTAAAAAAGAACTATACAAATTCACATCACAGAAGGACCATCAGTTGTGTAACCTGATAGTCCAGATGTTATCCGCAGATCAGAAAGCCTTTATGTCAGAAACAGAGAACATATGCCAGGAGAATGATCACAGTCACACCATTATTCTCATGCTACTTTCTCCCTCAGTCTATCTGTTGCTAATTACTGCTGGAGACGGGACCCTGGATCACCTAGTCTTCAGCCTAACCCAGTAATGCTTTCTTTTGGCATTTGCTCGCTGCCTAGAACAAAATAAAGAGTAAGGTGAGGTGTCTTCTAGCATCCCCCTAACAAAAATGAATGTCATTGTGAAAAAAAGGTGGAAATCAGAGCTATATAACATAAGGTGTCTACAAAGCCAACGTGCAAAGAAAACCAGGAAAAATACATGTTGTTAATATCTTCATCATAGAATCACTAGGTTGGAAAAGACTGACTGGATCATTGAGTCCAACCATTCCTATCAATCACTAAACCATGCCTCTCAGCACATCATCCACCTGTCTTTTAAGCACCTCCAGCAATGGTGACTCAGCCACCTCCCTGGGCAGACCATTCCAGTGCCTAATGACCCTTTCTGTGAAGAATTTTTTNTCCAGAGCCTCCATATTCTTCTTATGGTGAGGGGCCCAGAACTGAACACAGGATTCGAGCTGCAGTCTCACGAGTGCTGAGTACAGAGGGAGAATAGCCTCCCTGGACCTGCTGGTCACGCCATTTCTGATACAAGCCAAGATGTCATTGGCCTTCTTGGCCACCTGGGCACACTGCTGGCTCATGTTCTGTCAGCTGTCAACCAACACCCCCAGGTCCTTCTCTTGGCAGCCTTCTAGCCAGTCTTCTAGTCTGTAGCACTGCACACGGTTGTTGTGCCCCAAGTGCAGGACCCAGCATATAGCCTTGCAAAACCTCATGCCATTGGTCTCAGCCCATTGGTTCAGCCTATTCAATGGTATTGACTGACATTGAGTGCACCCTCAGCAAGTCTTCAGATGACACCAAGCTGAATGGTGCAGTTGCCACATCAGAAGGATGGAATGTCATCCAGAGGAACCTGGACAGGCTGGAGAAGTGGCCTGTGAGAACCTCATGAGGTTCAACAATGCCAAGTGCAAGGTCCTACACCTGTGTCAGGGCAATCCCTGTTTTCAGTACACAATGAAGGACATTGTGATAGAGAGCTGTCCTGTAGAGAAGGACTTGGGGATTCTGGTTGATAAGAAGCTTGACATGAGCCAGCAATGTGCACTCGCAGTCCAGAAGGCCAACCGTATCCTGGGCTGCACAAAAGAGGTGTGGCCAGCCAGTCAAGGGATGTGATTCTGCCCTTCTATTCCTCTCTTGTGAGATCTCAGCTGCAGTACTGTGGCCAGTTCTGGAATCCTCAAAGTAAGAAGGATATGGAACTGTTAGAATGGGTCCAGAGGAGGGTTACAAAGATGAACAGAGGGCTGGAGCATCTCCCGTACGAAGACAGGCTGAGAGACTAGGGGTTGTTCAGCCCGGAGAAGAGAAGGCTCTGAGGAGATCTTATAGCGACCTTCCAGTACTTGAAAGAAGTCTACAAGAAAGATGGAGAGGGACTATTCATAAATGGTTGTGGTGATGAGAGGGTAATGGGTATAAACCGGAGAGGGGCAGATTTAGGCTTGATATAAGGAAGAATTTCTTCATTATGACAGTAGTGAGACACTGGAACAGGTTGCCAAGGGAAGTTGTGGCTGCCACATCCCTGGAGGTGTTCAAGGCCAGGTTGGATGAGGCCTTGGGCAACCTGATCTATTGGGATGACCCTGCCCATGACAGGGGGGTTGGAACTGGATGACCTTCAAGGTGCCTTCCAGCCCAAGCTATATTATGATTCTATGATTTTATCCTCTTCCACCCTGCACCCTATTGCTCTATTTAATAAAATATCACATCAGTTGAAAAAGTTATTTCCTGAAGAACAGATTTGCAAATCTTCCAGTGGCTTAATATCGCTTTGCCTGAACTCTGTTACAACTCCCATTGATTTCAATGATAGCACTGAAGGGAGGCAGCAACAGCAGCAGGAAAGAACACATCTCACATGCTAAATCCTCCAACTAAATCTAACAATCACTGAGGGAAACATTCAACAGGAACCTAACACGCATTAACTGCTCTGTCACAAAAGCTTAAAGATTCAAATGGAAGAAACAGCTCTCTAATATCAACATGCTGAAGTCAAATGCAATCACACAAGCATGGCCTAGCTTGTCATTTGCACCAAAGCAGTGAAAATGGAGTCAAGCTGGAGACTTCAGCTCCAGTATATCCTTACACTCTTCTTTGGCGAAGTGTTAGTCCTCTTTCATATAGGAACATGACTTGTATGGTATTGTTATGTAAAGGTCTGTATTTGTACACCCCATTGAGTCACTGACTTTCAAGTCAAGTTAAAAAGATTTCACTAATTATTAACTTTCTACCTGTTTGGTAAGAATAGTTAAAAGGCAGAAGAAAGAAACATAATTAGCACAGAAGAAGCTGTACTTTCAGCTCAGCCCATTCTAAACAACACAGGAGCCTAGCATACTTGGTTCTTTGCTAAGCTACTATCTTACAGCTCCCGTAAGTGTGTCCATAAGGCAACAAGCAAAGCCTAGTAAATCCAAAGACTGTATTAAAGTCTCAGGATAGCCCACTACAACAGATAAAGAACCAGACCACATGAGAGTGGGATCTTGCTCTGCTTTCCAGCCACCAGAAAACCTTTCCCAGTCCACTCCCTGCTTCCAACCCTGCAGGAAACAACTTCCTCTAAATCTCTACTTCCTGGATGTGGGCTGACATCTTAGGGGTTAATTTCAAAAGAAATAGTGATCAAATCCAGTCTATTCCACACCAGTGCCCAAGAATTACTGTCCTACAGTAAGTTCACAGCAAACTTACATGCTAATAGTCAAATTAATTTCAAGATTTCATTTTCTTCTTGCCATTTGAAATAATCATTTAAAAATATATCTAATATTACTGGAATACAATAAAACACTTTCCCGTGATCTTAAGCACAGTTCTGTTGATACAAATCATTCAGCCTTTACAGCTTCTCCCTGAAAGTTTCATGTGAGATCCATGCAGTATTTCAGGAAAGGCTTGCTCTTGCTTTTCTATCACATTTTAATCAAATCTATAGGTTGCAAAAAACATGGCATTACTTTACACAGTACACTGCTATTCAATATTTGTCTACTACAAGAGGAAAAAAGCTTACCAAGTGACATGTATTTATACTGTCATTTTACAATAATTTTATATATATATGTGTGTGTGTGTTTTAAATCGATGTAATACACTCAAAATATAGAGCTGTAGTGTAGTACAGTAACAGCCTGGACAGACAGAATCATTAGGCTATTTCACACAGTAGCTGCTGAGGTGCTCAAATAACATAGCCAATGAAGAACCACGTGTGAAAGAAAGTCACAGAAACAATAAATTATTGGACTGGAAAGGCTTCACTGCAGTAAGAAAATAAACCCAAAGAAACCTCAAAAGAGTCACTTTGCTTAGCTGGTGAAATCATGTGCCATGCAGCACTATCCAGCTGAAAATAATATCTAGGCCTGAGTAACTGGTTACTGCATTACTCTCCCTCCCTCCAACCTTAAGGAACATGGGAATTGCAGCTTTCAAGCTGCTTGAAGTTTCTGTACCATTGTATGTTAGGGAGCTGAAAAATACATGTCTTCTAAAAAAATAACAAAGATAGTCTCTGAAAGTTAGTGTGGAGGCTAATAGAAAGAAAATATTTTAAAGATTAAAAAGGAAAAAGGAAAAGCAAGAGAACCACTATCTTCCAGTCTGGTCCAGCACAGCATTTCCCAGACCAAGAACACTACATTATCAGATAATTTCTGCCTACATCTTCCTTCAGGCACAAAGTTACAATGAATAACATTCACTTCTTTGCTGTCTGAAGGAGAAGTGCTCAGAACCTGCCTCCACCTTTGCGAGAGCAAAGCGATTTAGGGACTAAAATCCTAGTCTGCAGGAAGACAACAGAAGCTTTAGAATCCCACAGTCATTCCAAGCCCATGAATTGCCAGTCTACAGACCAACAAGACCTAGAAGGTGCAAAGGACTTTGTGGACAGAACTGTACACATTTTCACTTACTGCATGCTGAAAAGAAGAGAAGCAACACACGTTTGGAAAAAAGAAAGCTTTCTTCCTTCTACTGCTGTCTACTCACCATTTTACAATATAGTTTAGTTTATAGACATAGGAATGATCATTAAAAACTGCCATATTTCCAGTAAAGTAAAAACGCAGTGCATCTGCAGCTCTGCTGCTGCCTCCTGCACCCATCAGTACAGAAGGGTAGCTCCAAGGCTAGGGAGCTGCAGGCAGCTGTTGGAGATCAGCTCCCACGTCAGGACAACCCAGCATGAACAGAAAGTGCCATCATTCACAGGAACAGCACTTATCAGAAAAGCAATTGCTGCCTGGCTCTGGAGCCTACATCCAGAAGCCAACCCAGTAAGCAAGCATTGTTACGTACCAATAACAAAAAATAGGAAAAAAAACCCCAAAGGATCTAAAATTTTATAGTAGCATAACATGCTCTTGTTCTTATGCTTTACTTGACACACATGTGGATTAAGAAAGTATATTTGTCAGGTTGGCATTGTTCAGGATACATAGGGCCCAGAAGAGCTGGCTGAAAATGTTCTGACAAAACTTTCTTTCGTCAGAAAGATTTCTGAGAAATCTTTTTGGGAAAACAAAAACGCATATAAAACAAGAAATTCCAAATTGTCAAAACGTCCAACTTAAACAACTTCTAAATGAAAAGATTACATTATTTTTGAATGCCTTTTCATTTCAAAGTGTGTATTAACCTTTTTTCAATCAAGTTTTAAAAAAAGTTGAAATCAACATTTGGTGCTTCCAAATACCATAAATCCAATCCTTTCACTGATGAGTTCTCATGTCTTTTTCTCCACTCGCAAATCATACACTGATTAAATGTGAGAGATGAACATTCCAGTCAGGATGGAAAAATTTTCCTTTCTTTTCCCCTCAAAATCATTCTGGCATGATCAAAAAAGCCCTTTCTCCTCTGGCTCTTCTCAGCAGACAGGGAGTCTCCACTGTCACAGTCATGCACATGGCCATGCTCTACTGAGTTCCTTTAGGATTAGATTTTATGGAACAATCCATCTCTAATGAATATTAAATATGAGAAATAGAAGACAATGCAAGAAAAACAGCCATGGCTACAATAAATGTCAATTTCTTAGAGAACACCACAAAACAAAACAAAACAAAACAAACCCAATGTTGCACATGGAAAAGTCTTGCTGCAAATCATACATTTCAGGAACTAGCTGTGGCATGGGTACAGATCTCTCCAATTTTTTTTGTTTTTTGTTCATTTGTTTCTGACGAAGGTAACCTTTTTAACAACTGCAACACAACACAAAAATGGACTCAGGTGAAGCAGTCAGAGCAGCAAAATCTTCAATACCTTTTACCTCTGAGCTACAATTACCACTGCCATTTTCACCCCATGCTTCTGACATTTGAGACATATGAAACAAAATCTTCCTTTACAGCTGCTGTCAAACTGACACACCTGGGAAAATCTGAAATTTGAATGTTGTATTGGTCAAAATTCGAACCTGGTCATTCTCCATCAGGACCATACGGAGAACAGGTAGCACTCCCAGGTGATTGTTGCAGAATTTTATTCCCTTACCTGAAAGTTTTTTCACATCAAATAGTTTAATAATTTCTTCCTGGACTGGGACGTCATCTAGTCACAAAGTTGTAAGACAGAGCACACTGTAACACCACCATTCAATAGTTTGTCATTCTGGGGAGCACAAGTTATCAGAAGTGTAATGATATTCATACCCATTAAAGCCTGGTTGAACAGCTGGATTTATGACAGCCATAGTAACAATTTACTGTCTTTATTAACATAAGGAAGTGCAACGCAGCCTAAGCAGAGCTGACAGTGAGTATCTACAGACTAGGCAACCTTTGCAGTGGATGACATCAGCGAACTGTGGCATGGGAGTCTGCTCCTGAGGCTGACAGGAATAGGCAACTCCAAGCAGGTCCCAGCTGCTGAGCACCTAATTGTGACTAGAAAACCTGAGTCCTGCGTTATTAATGTTATTACTAATAAACTCTCCCCTATGTTTCCCCTCAACAGCAATATCACTTTTATAATAGTTTTGAATATAAAGCCAGTGCTATTTATGTAACAAGCACCACATTAAAGCTGTTTTTAATACATGCATGGCAAGGTATTCCTGTTGGTTGCCTTCCCTTTGGCGCAGCAAAATCCCTTCCAGGTCTGAGACTACTGTGAATCTATGATACCACATGTGCCAAAGCATTTGGTTGGAGCTAAATTCTCTGTACTAGTGAATCTCCTGCTCTCTGTCAGAAGAAAAGACAGTTTCATTGGGGAAATGAGATCACCTGCTACTTCAGCTTTGCCACATACATTCACAAGGCCCTTGCTAGTTGCATTTTGCCTGGAGCAAAGTCCAGACACTTTCTGTTCAGCCAAGCATAGGGCAGAACAGCTAAAAGCTCCTGTTTATATTAGTAGCAAACTAGTAAGTAATCAACACAATAAAGTAAAATGCAAACAGATTTCAAACATTATTCAAGACCTACCTGGGACATAAAATCATCTGAAACAGAAATGTTAGCTAAAACAACTCCATCCTCTTGTGGAAAATTAGATGGGCTATAAGTGTTACCTTAATGGCATTTATCTCCAAAAAAAAATGGACACCTCCTGAGCCAAATGCATTTTCAGTTCTTTACCAATTTCACTCCCTGGCTGCAGCAAAAGTCTGCAAGCATGATTTAATTCTGACAAGCAGCTTGGTTTTTAAAGAAATAATAATATAAAGACGTGTCATCGATCTGATTTCATTGTCTTCAACTCCCACATTAAATATGCACAGCATATACACACAAAGACTGTAGGTTTTCTGTGTTCTTTCAAAAAATGAAAACAAAGACCGACAATGTCTTGTTGCTAGTCCCCCCAAAAAATGAGCCTGGATGCAAAAATCAGCCCAGAATAAGTCTTTTTTTGCACACCATCATAAGTAATAGAAGTTCTTTGGGCAAATTAAACCACGGTTGTTGCTCTGCAATTTAATAGCATTTGTTGGAGCTGCACAAGTATAACTGACTACCCATGTAGAAAAAAAATATAGCTAATCGCATTTTCTCCAGAACAACAGAGGGAGAATAAACAACATTCTTAGATCTAATTTGATAGCAGAAATTTTAAAATATAAATATAGCAATATTGTAGTCACCAGGAAGCTGACAGCACAATGCAGGTGAACTTTTTACCTGAAAGAGGATTTCTGTTCAATGAACTACTGAACAAATACTACAGTCACTTTAAGAGCTGGGCAGTTGGTGCAATGCACGAATTTTCTTTCTTACTACCTTTTGAGGCAGAGCCCACCATCTCTGTCACCTGCTGAGACTACCAAGCTCAAAGAAAACATCTGCATCATGACTTCTGGTCAAATCCATGCACAGTTTACAGCCAGTCTTTTTAAAAGGTTTTTGATCTGTTGAACACTAAATACAGATATCCACAAAAGTACTAAGGTTCTGACATCTTATTTACTTCCCACAGATTTCAATGTTAGCTGAAGTATTTAATTACTTTTCTGGATTCAGCTGTAGTCTCCTTAAACCTGAATAAAAATCCCCACCCAAGTAGGAGCTGTGTGACAAACCTTTAGGCAGCTCATACTGCCTGTGTACAGCTGCCCTTGTGCTAAGGGACTGCAGCTAAAAAAAAAAAAACCAACCTAATATAGGCAAAGCATCTATTTCCCTTCAGGCTATGTGTGCAACATCCTGAATTCCCTTTCCAGCAATGCAAGGCTTACAGATAGAGCTATGCTTATGTTCACATTAACAGACCTAGCAGTTAATATCAGAGCCCAGTAACTTTTCAACACGCTCCACCTCCTGTTGCCTCAAGCACACCTATAAAAAATGTTAGGCGCTCAGGTTGAGCCCACATGCCTACCCAATTAATGTAGCTGTCATTTATCTCAATGCTTTTGACATTAATATGGCACTGCAGCATTCTGCCAGTGATATAATGCCAACAGGATCAGATCTTGTTAAGCAGGGATGCAAGGAACAGCATTTCATGAATTTTTTTAATGACTTTCAGTTTCCCCCCCAACCCAGGCTGTTTCATCAAAACTATAAAAAAGGACAAAGTTTCAGGAAAGGCAAAGTTTAGCCATTCTGCTGTTCTCTTTCCCTGTTACCATCACTACAGTTACATTGCCATAAGTGTATGTGTCACCTTCCCAAGCAAATAAAGATGACAGAGATGAGACACTCTGTGCCCCAGAGAACTTAATTTCTGACACATCTTGAGACAAAGAGCAACAGCTCAAGCGTGAGAGGGTGAGAGGTCACCACAGAGATGAGGGAACAGACCGACAGCAGAGCAGAAAGGTAGACAGAAAAAGTTATAAATGCTTTTTGGGTTTGGTTTGGTTGTTTTGGTTTGGTTTTTGTTTGTTTGTTTGTTTTTTCACAAGGCAGCTGAAAAGAGGAGAAAGAGAAGAGGAGTAGGTAAGGAAGAAGAATGAAGTCATTCGTTGACATAGAAAGCAGGAGGAAATAAGAATCTCTACCAAAACACAAGAAAAAGAAAGCCAGTGAAAAGATTGATGAGAAGAAGCAAGTGTTGTGAATGCAGAGACCATTCTCATGCACCTCTCTCAAAATGTCAAGACAGTCGCAGAGCATCCATGTCACATTTAACTCCTGGCACAGCAGGTTTACAGTGACCTTGAGTGTGGAGATCTGTTTAAAGATTATGAGCTTCTAACAGCTAGAAGACAAAAAGTCTTTTGGCAAAACAACAGAACTTAAGTCCATTCCCCTTCTGCTTGTTAACTCCAAGCCTCACTCTTGCAGTTCTTTCTTTACCAAATTATTTACTAACTGCATTAATATAAATGGAACCAGAAGATGTATTTTTAATTTAAAAAGCAAGAAAGAGACCTAAGCACACTGTTAATATTGCCAAGGCCTTCCATGACTTCATTAAAAAATAAATTTTAAGACTCACCTTTAGTAGCTATTGTAATTGACCTATTTTTCATCAATTCAGTGAAATTCCTTTCACATTCCTTTTACTATGAGAATGAAATGCAAACAGAAAGATCTAATTTTTCTAAAGCAGAGACTTCCCCCACTAAAGAAGCAAAACAACTAAATTATTTAACTGCCATGTATAGGAACCATGAAAGGAAAATTAAATCATTAGCCTTTTTCAAAACAGGAAAGGAAAGCAATCTCTCATCAGATACTTGCTTCTTCAGATATGAATGTTGCACTAATTATATTCAGAAGTAAATAGCAACAGTATTGGGAGAAGAGAAGGCATTTTCTAGTACTTTCAAAATGGAATCTACCTCTCAGGTCTCAATACGACTATTAAATACTACCTCTTAAGCCTCTCCACGACTAAGACTTCACCAGCTCTTAGAGGGGAGCAAATTGCTATGACCCCTAGTGCTAAGGGATGAGGTTTGAGGTAAGGCGAGTCACCTCCAGTGATCTGACCCAGATATCAGAGTCAGATCTGACCCAGATATTAAAGGAAATTGAGCCAGACAGTTCCAAAGACAAGCTTTTTATCCCCTCTTCTGTTGATCCCCCTTACTCCTTCTGGCAGTCAAGAGAAGCAGCAGCCAATGTGATGCACTGATAGCCCCCCAATAAAACATTGGTTTTCTACCACAAAGCTCAAATAAACTGCACGTTTAAGAAGCTGCTTCCCAGTAATCCAGGCTTCCCGACACTCACAATGCATATAAACTGCTATTTACACCTATTCAATGAGTGTTTCCATGTCCCAAAGAGCCAAACAATGAAGCAGAGAGCTTTGAGTTAATCCAACACTGAACAAAGGAATGTTAAACTGTAAGTAACTGCAAAAATCTAGGCAGAATTAATACGTATTTCCCCCTTGAAAGAAGAGTTCGTAGCAGAAACAAAAGGCTATTACACTTTAGATAAACGTATGAGGGATTATTTTTTCCTTTTAAACATAAAACAGAGTAAAAATATAATTTGTTTTAAGGACAGTAATTGAAATAAGCAAAATTAGAGATTCTGTTTCATTTGATACCTATCTCTATATTTCATTGCAAATTATTAAGCATGAATGCTAAAACCTATTTTTCAAGGAACTAAAGTGTGAAAACATGCAAGTTACATCTCTAAAAAAAAAGAAAAAATTCTCACATTAGCATTTTCATTCCTTTTATTGTATCACCTACTCCATCCTCCTCTCCCATCTGCATCACAGAACAAGCACCACCTATTTAAAAAATGACCTGAGATTTTCTATAGACCCTATCAGCAAATTCATCTGTGCATCTCAATGCAAGTGTGCTGACATGGAAGTCAGCAAGAATTGTGCCACAGGGAGACTTCTGCTGGGAAACCCTAAGGGTGGCAGGGCCGTGTCAGAAGGAGTCCCTTGGAGGGATGCTAGCTGGGCCTGGAGGCATAGCACTTGGTTCTCTATCTCCATGACATTCGCCGCTCTGTAGGAGATACAATACAGGCAACTAGTTACTCATCAGATCATCCTCTCGCATCTCCTTTGGGGATTTTGGTTTGGTGCCACTTGATGTAGCATCATCTGCCACACTGAGACCTCAGAGCAGCTGTCAATCAGCTGCAGGGCACGGCGCAGCAGGGCACAGCACAGCAAACACAGCCACCTCCAGATACTGCTGGTCATGCAGGGGGGTTTGAGTAAAAAACAAGTATTTCCAAGGGCTGTACATCCAGCAGTGGGACCTCCTCCAAACCAACACAGGACTGTATATCCAAGTGAATCACCACAGTCTGTCCAAGTTGAGGCACTCTCCTCTATCCTGTGAATGCAGGTCAACATGAGAATACAATGTACGCAGGACAGAGCAAATGTTGCCAGAAGAAATCTCAATCCCAGCACTGAGGTTATACAAGCAAATTAAACAAGACCAGGACACTACTGCAAACACTAGCACATGATCATCCACACTGAAATTATAAATGCTGTTCATGGCATAGGTTTCAGCTTCAGCAACAACTTTGTCCCAAAATCCAGGTAATGCAACGGGCTTAAGGCAGGCCAAGGACCATATTCTGTAAATGCCTGTTTTTGGAGGGCTACCTTCATATGTACAGCCTGGCCACACTACCCATCTTGGATCTACAGAAAACACTTGTATAACCAAACCAGAGCAAAGCTTGCAGCCATCACAGTTCGTTTGCTGCGCAAAGAGCAGAGTGCATCTCACTTTCATACTGGTCCTTGCAATATTGCCAAGTGTTTGGACACTACTATGGTGATGGCAGCATAAGACCTTGAAGCACACACAGGAGGTTTGTTATCAAAAAAAAAAAAAAAAAAGTGATCTGATCACACCTGCCCAAGAATCATAGAATCACCAGGCTGGAAGAGACCCATCGGATCATTGAGTCCAACCATTCCTATCAAACACTAAACCATGTCCCTCAGCATCTCATCCACCTGCACCTTAAACACCTCCAGGGAAGGTAAATCAACCATCTCCCTGGGCAGCCTGTTCCAATGCCCAATGACCCTTTGAGTGAAAAACTTCCTCCTAATGTCTAGCCTAAATCTCCCCTGGTGGAGCTTGAGGTCATTCCCCCTCATCCTGTCCCCTGTCACTTGGTAGAAGAGGCCAGCTCCCTCCTCTCCACAACCTCCCTTCAGGCATTTGTAGAGAGNTTTCTGATGCAAGCCAAGATGCCATTGGCCTTGGTCACCTGGGCACACTGCTGGCTCATGTTCAGTCGGCTGTCAACCAACACCCCCAGGTCCCTCTCCTCCTGGCAGCTTTCTAGACATACTTCTCCTAGTCTATAGCTCTGCATAGGGTTGTTGTGCCCCAAGTGCAGGACCCACCACTTGGCCATGTTAAATCTCATGACATTGGACTCAGCCCAGCGGTCCAGCCTGTTTAGATCCCTAATGAATTAACAAGTGGGGAATTTCTGTGAGTAAAAGATCCAAGACATACTGTGGAGAGTCTAGCTGAACAGTAGACAAGCTAAACCAGCCTCAAGATTACACCAGGCATGCATTTACAGTATTTATATTCTTTTTTATTCAAGGGAATTGTTTTCAGCAGGTCTCATTATTTAAGACCCTTCAAACACTCTCATGTAATGCAGCAAGAAAGGTTAAGGTTTTATTCCTCCAGTGAATTCTTGACATAATTTGACAACAGCAAAGCACTGCTCTTTTTCATTGGGTTAAGTACAGACTATGCTACATCATACGTTTTGGTATTGTCTCTTTTTGTGCATGCATGTTTCTTTAAAGAGATGGTTTGCAATACCTTTTATAAAATGGCAGCAGAGATAATGTCTGTCTCTGCTTCCCCAAGGAAACTATACCCACTTCCCTATACCATGTCGATAATGTGAACCAAAGCAAAATTTGGAATAATGGTTGTAATCCTCAGAGTTTGCTTTTGTAAACGTTGAGTTTCTCAGAGTTCTCATATAAGCCATCCAGCAATAAGGGTGCTCTGCTTCTGGCAATGGATGCTTTTTAGCACCTCACAGGACTGAGCTCTGCCTGATCTCTTGCATCCATAAGCCATGTGATGGGGCTTGTCTAAATCACTAACTGAAATAAAATTAGACCAAATAATGCACTGTGTGATAGCCCTTTATCTCAAACAATACAACAGCAGCACACAGGAAGCAGAAGTCCTCATGTAGTATTTAAAAATACACTTTTGCACTGTAAAACAGGCACAGGTTGGGAACCCATCACCAAGGGCCCATTTCTGCAGACTTCTGCAGCATGGCTTGCTTGCTTTCTACCACCCTACACATGTATTTCAATGGATGTGCCCTGGAGAGCCCCCTGTGCAACCCCAGTTAGTGCTGGAAACAATGCCACTATCGAAAAGGAAAAGTGGTATATGTTCAGCTTCCTTCATCCATACATTTCAACTTCTGCCCAGCCTCTGCTCCTCTCAGAGAAACAGAATCACAGAATCACAGAATCACCGGGTTGGAAGAGACCCACTGGATCATCGAGTCCAACCACTCCCACAAAACACTAAACCATGTCCCTCAGGACCTCGTCCANCTAAACAACCCCAGCTCTCTCAGCCGCTCCTCATAAGGTCTGTTCTCCAGCCCCTTCACCAGTTTCGTTTTTGAGAATGGAGAAGAGAGAATTCCTTTATGAGAATGGAGAAGAAGGACTGAGGTCTGCTTATACAGGGCAAACCCTTCTGTACTTAGAGTGGAAGCAGCAAACCCCTAAATGCAGACAAGCAAAAGCAAGGTTCCATTTTCAAACAGCAACAGCAAATAAGAGATTTCTAAAAGGAGAGGTCAGGGAGGAGTGTTACAAGAAGGCCTAAATCAGCTTGTAAGGGCAGCTTTAATCTGGCAATTAGCCTGAAATAACAGAAGATCCAGTCACCAAACCCACAGGATGTCACACTGAATGTCTGCTGTTTCAGCTCCTTCTTTCCCATCACTACCTGACCCAACAAAGATAAAGCTCAGTTAGGCACTTGAACACACACAACAACTGCCTCTCCAAAATGCATGACAGGCACGCAGTCAGGTCTGCAGAGTTTCTAGGGGAGACAGGTGAGATGCGGGCTGCCACCTTGTAATTTGATATTGGAGATGATAGGCCTAAGGTTGTATGTTTTGGAATAGTCATTCAAAATGTGACTTCTGTAACAATATCCACAATCAGTGATAGCGTTGATGTTAATTACTTAAGTTTAAATACAAAACATAAGGAGATGCTGTAATTCCATTTTCAGGCAGTTTTACCCTGAACATTAAACATTATTCAGCTTATTAAAAAAATATATCACTTTAGCACAGTCATCTTAAGAGATCTGAATGTTTTAATCATCATTTTTAATTAGGCCAAAAAGTAGAGTACAAATCAAGGCCCTTTTTGAGGCACTCTCAAAAGGCACAAAAAAGGTTCCATTCTTTATTTGACTGAAGTGCACATTATGCTAAAGTAGTAATGAGAGCAAACAAGAGTAACTGAAATCAGTCTCCTGCTAATTTTCATAATTTGTAGTGGAACACTTTCTCTAATTAATAATAGACTTGTAGAGACATCTATGTTGACAAATACACACATGCCACGCTCCTTTACCTTTCTGGCATCTCTACAGTGCTGATGTACACATAAAGATGCTTTTCATATCTTTTTTCCTACAAGCTAGTTAGCAGTGAGAATTTGCATATTTCCATGAGTCTTCTGATTGCACTGCACGGTCCCAGTGTTTGGGAGTCTACATTAGAGGATACTGATATTTTGAGACTGACAAAGCCATTAAGAGCACCACAGCTCTGCATTCAGATACATTCTGAAGCAGATGTACTTTGCTGCCAGTTGTAGTGTAGAATTTGTAGGAAATAATACATTTTTAAAGTACATTATTAATCAGGTCTGAATTTCTCTATCCCTAAAGCCTACAGCTTAATCGCATTGCTTACATGCCAGTAGCTGTCAGTTGACACATGAGTCCAAGTCAGCCAAAACTAACAAGCATATCATGGAAGGATGCATTCATGTGCCTCTGGTACCCATGTACACTAGAGATCATTGTTTAGACACTGTGGGTTTTAAAAGCCTTTAGGACCTTTTGCTGCTCTCCATCCATTCTTCTGGCTAGGTAATTCTGACCAAATTTGTCTTACAATAGGCTTAGAAGAGCATTAAAAAGCAAAGGGCTAATCACTTGAAAATGTGAAACCCACCAAAGCAAGGCACCTGCTTACTGTCTCTGCCAATTGAGTCTGACATGACACAAAAGTGGTTCTTGTGTTTGTAAAACCTGTCTTCCTGCACACATCAGCATTAAAAGTCAAGACTGAAAAATAATCTGCATAGTAAGCAAAAACCCCCACTTTTGCTCCTCAGATTTACTTGGTTCTAGCTACAACTCAGTTATAACCTGTACTGTTTTAGTGTGCAGTGTGTTCTAAGATGATTAAATAGTTGCTTTCTATCCCCTACTTGTTATTTACACATTCTGCGTGCCTCTGCTCTAACTCTCCAAACTCTGCTATATGCTGACATCAACAAATGGTATCAAAGACTAGCAGGTGGTAGCGTTCATTTACTAAACTACCCCATGAAGTCAAATCAACTGAACATATTCCTGAAGTGTCGCCCACATCAGCACAGGCCTACATTTAAAAACATTTGCCTCATTCTCCAAGACAGGCAATTTCATTTCATTTTACATTATTTTAAAACCCTGTAATCTCTCTCAAAGCTCATCATTTTTCCTAGCTGTTCCAGGCCCCTGATCCAGCTAATGTTTCTCCCACACGTACCAGCAGCCCATCAAGGAGCAGCAAGAGCAACAAGTGGCTAGCAAGAGAGAAGGGAGTGCACTGAAAAAAGAGTAGGAAGGCAACAGTGGAGTTAAAAAACAAGGAGCATAAAAAAAACCTGAAAGCCTAGGATTTATGTGTGAAACAGCCCAGTCCTACCAGTTCTGCAAGAGAGATTTTCCTGTTGCATCCACCATCAACCTGATGTGTTCACTACAGCCTAACCCATTAGTTGTGTAACTCAGGTTAAAAAAGATGCAGGTAGTGCCTCCAGAGAGTGTCTCTCTCCACTGACCACAACCCTTGGCACATCCCTAATTTTTGTTAAGTTAGAGTAGTATGAATCTCACAAGAAGCAAACAGGAAAGCAAAACAAAGCCTACCATGAGAAAGAACTTCATAGATACGCACACATCACTATTTGCATTGACCTAAGTAAAATTCTTACTTGTCTTAGGGAGGCAGAAAGCTCCCTGCCCTATACTGAGGACAATACATTTTTTATATTTTTAAACAAAAGATGAAAGTCTAAGGTAATCACTCCTACACAGTAGGTCCTTAAAGAAAAATATTAAATGTCACAATGCATGCCGCAAAATAGCACAAAATAACTCAATGATGCCAACATGAGGGATGCAGATCAGTATTTTCTGCCTAACAAATGGTAATTTTTTTCTTCAAATAATCTAATCACCAAAAAGTAGTTCTGAAGTTGTCAAGTATCTTCGTGAAGTTGAAATAATCTAGGAGAATGTTAGACTGAAACACTATTTTAAAAAAATCTAACAGGGAAAAATAAAATATTTCATTAGGAGTCATAATGAAATATAACTTAATCTGATCTGGTTTCAATTGAGAGTTTTCCTCAGTTTAAAAGTTTCCCTTAGTTAAAAAACTGACATCCCATCTCCAAATAATTTAAAAGAAATAACTGTATTTCTTTTTATATTGTTTAAATTTCTGGCCTGGCTATCAAACATAAAAATCACTTTTTTCACATTTTCACTATTTTTCTCCATCCACTGAAAGCAAATGAAATGTAAGAGGTTTCCAGAGGCCCTCACAATGATACAGAGCTTTCTTAAAAAGCACATATTGAATATATGTCCACCAAAACTCAGTCAACAGCTGGCTCTGATGGGAATAATCATGCTGCAGTAGGAAAAATGTCCAACCTCAAAATAGGAAACCTTTTTTCTTTTTTTTTAATATCATGAGTCAAGTGAATTATTCCTTCCATGAAAGTGCTCAGCATTTTTATAGCGTCTTTAACATCAAGAGTTTCAGAAACTTACACTGTTTCTGATGATGATCCTGTTTGCTGTTAAACTCACTGATCCAAAATGAGGCAGATACTTAATAAGAGCCATTACAGGTAGAATTTACTTAGACATTTTTCTGGATTATTTTCTTGGACANCAAGATAACAGAACTGCACCAAGCGACCGCCGGCACTCTCCGCTTCTCAAGGTCCACAAGGCCTCACTGGGCCTCACTCCTCCACATGAGCAGAGCCGATAGCAGAGAACCTGCTCCCGGGTCCACCAGAAGGGAAAGAGAGCAAGAGGCTTCTCCCCCTTCTTAGTTATACCCTGGTTTATGTAGAAAATCGCATGGAGCACTGGGAGGATGACTACTTCCTCAGTTACAACCTGGTTACCAAGGAGGGTCTAAAATCAAAACCACTACAGACACACAATAAGATTTTTGTCCACAGAGGTGGGAAGGGAGCACGCACTAGGATACAATGAACAACAAGGTTAGGCTTAGCCATTTTTATCCCAGTTCCTTTGGAAAGACTATTCCCAATACCATATGCCTCTTTCATCTCTAGTGCTGCACACAAAGACCGGCTGTTGCTCCTCTTTAGATACTACTCTGTAATACCATGCTATTCACCAGGCATAAAAGTATCACCCAGGGGAAAGAATGACACCAAAAACAGAGTTATTCTGATAAGGACTGACTCCTCAATTTATCATCATCCAAGATCAGTCAGAGAAACTGGGCAGACTACTTTGAAAATAAATGGATTAATCAACAAATGAATAAACTCTCTGAACCCAGGCAAAATGGGAGAGAGAATGTCAGGGCACAAGAGTTTTACAGTTGTTTGCCTCCTCCCATACCTGCAGATCACCCAAGGAGAAAGCACTCAGTGACCAACAAAGGTCCCACATGAAACACCGCACCGTGGTGTGCTTAGAAATCTATCCCCAACCAGCACACTGTGTAGTGCCCATTTGTGCTGCTGCTGTGCAACATCCCCAAAAGCACATTTACAGCTTTACTGTGACAATTCCTTGCTTCTATCTAACAGCTAAGTGACCTTTGGGAGACATTGTAGCTGAAACCACAGTTGCGAAAAATTACTCTGTATTAGGAGCACTAAGACACACAGATGTCTATTCCCTCCTCAAATTCTTCACTCTTAACTGGTGATTTTCACTTATTAAAAGACCCCTTGCATATACAAGTGTCACTGAGGTTTCAGTATGTATCATGTAAGAATACTACACTGTTATCAGAAATGGAGAGCTGCCCACGTTTCAGAGGCATTCATGCAGATCCCCCAAGCTGTCAAGTGGAAACTACAGCATCTATAAAATTTTAATGGGGAAACATTTGCAGGGAAGATAAAATAGTTGATCGCACCACCACCAAGCAAATGAAAATAGCAACAAATGACAGAGAGGAATAGATGTCACAAAGAAGATTAAATTAAATGAAAAATGAAATGTACTTTGACAGTATGTAGACAGTACCTAGACTGCAAAGACGTTGTGCTAGATACTCTACAATTATCCAGCAAGCAGTCTTTTGCTCTTCTGACTTCAGAGTTCAGTTGTAATAAAGTTATAGCACCTCTGCAGTGGAGGCTGTTTAGTCAGTTTCACTGTGCCAAGGACACTTGGATATTAACATTTCCCAATTTGTATTATTGCCTTTGCAGATTTAAGCTTATATCAGCAGCAGAATTAAAGGTGGAATAAAATGAAAAGCTCTGGATGCAAATATTATTAGTACTAAGCATATCCATAAGGTACACAGCACACTGGGCTTCTGCATTGCAAATCAACGTTGATACATTCTGTACACATGAAATTCAAGGCATTCAAGTTATGATCCAAAAGGAATACAAAAGTAGTCTCAAACAATATTATTCTGTTTCTATTTTATTATTATTATTTTTAATGTAGCCATTAGTCTGAAAATTTCCATATGATCTCCTGATCAGACAATGGGATATATTTGATTGGAAAAAAAAAAAACAAACCACAGAGAGAGTGAAACAGAAAAGAAAAACTTTGTATAAATATGTTATGGTATTAAAACAAAATTTAAAGCCGAGAAAGACTTTTTTTTTTTTCTTTGAAAACCACAAGAACTACAGTATCAGTTTACTGCTAATTCACTGTGTTGCAAACTCCTGCCCAAATGCAAATAAACTCTATATTGTTTAGGTCAGGTAAATGAAAACAGTCTTTACAACCTTCTTCCAATAAAAGGCATCTGTCATATTTGCAAGACAAAGATGAAAAGCATTTGAAAGTTAAATCTGATACCCTAGACTGAAACAACACTCTGCTTTAATTTGAACACATTATACTGCATGGTTATTATCAAGCTCTTCACTCATAGTGTAATTTAAGTGTCATTTTGATATTCTGTTTGAACAAAGAGGTGTCAGATTAAGGAAACTGGTGTCAAGTCCAGAAACTTTGTTGAAAGGAAGCCCTATCTATAACAGTGCCCTATAGGGTTTCATTTCAACAGCATCACTGCATAAATTTAATGGTGGTGTAGTGTTTGCCTCATAGACCCTTGCCCCTATAAAAAGACTTCCACAGCATCCTCATTCTGCTCAGCCATGAGTGCTGTTGACAGAGATGAAATCAGCAGCCAATACTATAAAACAACTCATGTAGTAATGGTCACATGAAGCACGTAGCCATATGAGTTCTCCACAGTAGTAGACTGAACATGCATGGTTACACTCACAGCCCACATTTTCCTTAACACTGACTTTTGACAGAGGACTGTAACCCCCTACAGTTCTCCTCAACCTTGCTAATACAGAGAAAAGGAAGAAGTTGGGCCAACAGATGCTATCCCTGCAAGGAAGCAGCAGGCACTGATGAAGCAACTGTGTATCAGAATGGATGATTTTTTTTTATTATTATTATTTGCTTGGTTTGGTATGTTCTCCATGGGTATTGAAGCTAATACAACCTTGCAGATCATTACCTGCTGGACAGTATTCCCTTAAACAACTTTTAGCCCACTATCTATTTGGAAGCTTGTCTGGCAAAAAGGACAGAGAACATAAATAGTTTAACATCTGCAAGTTTCATGGAAGTGAGCAGCCTGGCAGTGGACACAGACTCTACTAGCTTCTCCAGGAAAGGAAAAAATCCAAAGTAAGAAATCAGTCTCAATTATTTCCTCTGCCCAGGAAACTATCTTTTCAGAATGATAAAGTTTGTTTAACTACTATCTCCCTCAGGGCCACCACAAAAACGTCTTCATGTTATTTCCTAAAAGTACACAGACAGACAAATTTACTGACACTTCAGGTCTTTTTGAATTGGACACAAGTACATTAGGATGTCAACATACAAACTGCACTGAAGTTGCAGATGAAGAGTCAAGAAAGATGTTTTCTTATGTCCTTTCTTCCTCTTGATGGGGTAGATGTGTGTGTCATACCAGCAATCTCAGCTCTCACATAACCTCCCAGTCAAGTAATAAATTATTTACTACATTACTTTATTTGAAAGAGAGCCAGTTAGTTAACTGTTCATCAATTAATTCTCAGCAAGGAACAATACGAAGAGAGGAACTGTTCTGAATAGCACAACTCTTGAAGCAGAGTGCAATTTTAAACCAGATACCTCCCCATTCAAGCCAGTATCTTGCTTCACTAAATGTCTGGTTTTAATATATAAGCAGTTAGATTTACGAGCAAGACAACCTGTTGGCACCTGCTCAATCCTGCCCCACTTTGGCATGACAGTCTTGTGCATTCTGCAGGGTTCAAGTAAGTGCTCAGATATATTCAAAGCATTACAATACAATGTATTTGAGGACATAAGGCAAAACATTTGTTTCGCAGAACAGTCTGAAAGGCAGCAACCCCCTGAAGACCTCGCAAACAAAGTTACCCTGGAGACAGTCTCTGAGGAACAGTGACAACTCTCTGCAGATAAGATGATCTGCTTGGTTTGGTATTATAAAGTAGGGAGTAGGGGGATGGGTGTTGGGTTCTCCACTCCTCCTTTGGGAAGCAAAAAGGGAATGAAGGTGAGGAAGAGAAAAAGAAAGTTGGTTACAATGTTTGTAAGTCATTTAAGAATCTTTATAATGAGAAAAGTCCATTATTCTCTCCATCATACAGTAGCATAATTTTACTAGCATGAAGCACATAGCTTTCATATTTTGTTCACTTTTCTTTGCATGACTTTTTCCTAAACTTTGCTTTGAACACTATATAGCAGAACTTGAACAACATCCCTGCTCAAGAACTAAGAAACTTTAATGTCTGCATACACAGTCTTCATATTACACAGTTTAAATCAAATGGTCAAGCCTAGTACCTCCTCTCTTAACCTGCTGAGGGAAGGTGGGTCACGCCAGGAAACGGAGTTCAATCAGGAGAGAACATACTCACAAAGCCATGGGATTTGCAACTCATTTGAGACACCACAGCAAACTCTGAGTCAAAATAGACATTTTTTTTCTTACATGCTGTCAAAGCGACATACTCAGCTTTATAAACAAATATCCCTCCAGGCTTCCCTAGAAAAAATACCTTTGCTATAACTCTTACCACAGCTCTAACTAGAGCTACTATTACTTTCTTGTTTTAGCTAGCTCTTTCCACAGAGCTTTAATCAGTGTGGTATATATGTGAGGCTTATATTACTTTCCAAGTCGTGCATCTGGCTACTATACCCCTTACATGTGTATTTGGTTTCACACATAATGCTGTAGCAGTTTAAGTATTATTACTGCATAACCACAAATGAACATATTTGTAAAAACTGAGGAACTTTTGGCAGCTCTGCAGTTATTACCTCTATAAGATTTTCAGATTGCCATATCCCAGTGTAAACCATGAAAAAAAAATCAGACATTGCCAGGAAGTGTACTAAAATGGCCTTGGCACCTAAACTGGTTGCGAGTCACAGAGGCTTGTATCTTACAGCTCCCCAGGAAATCAAAGGTTATCCTTTTTAATACACTGCATTTTCCAGTGTTAGACAGAGTGATCCAGTCTCCTTGTATCAGCTTTTCTCTGCCCTAAGATTGTTCTTCTCTAAGCTTCTTGGTATAAAAGAGTTCCAGAGTGACATTAGATACACGAGCCCTCCTCAAAAGTTATTCTTGACTGCATTTTGCCAACGAGCCAACAAGGAATAATGAAGTTTAACATGTCAACACTTCCCCAAGAGCTGGAGAATTTCACACCTGTCTCATATTTACTATCCAAAAAGAAAAAGGTTGTGTTTGTGGGAGGTTTAGGGCCCCAAGAAACAGGGTTGTCACCAGATGCTCCACGGCCAAGAGTCTGCATAGCCTCAAGATGTGAGGCTAATCAGTGCAGATCCTAAATTACTATGTTTTGCAGTAACTCCTGTCTGGTTAGAGGAGAAAGACCACAGTTCAACACCTTAGTGAGAGAAAGGCAGGAAGAACTCAGACATTATATAGACACATAGAGGACAACTAGTCTTACCAGCGCAAAGAGTACACAGGACAAAATATGAATCCACAATTAGCCAGGCATCAAAATAGAACAATCTCACCTTCTGGGCTTTGCTAGTAAGTTTTTAGCACCAGTGCTACAAATCATGACAATATATCAAATAGTCTAAACTTCTACTGTACAGGATTCCTGCCCCTATTTTTACTTTAGTTCCCCAAGGACACAAAACAGAGCGTACAGGTTCATCCATTTTGTGTCTCATCTCCATCTGATTTTCTTCCAACCCTAAAGAAGGTGGCTTCTGTGAATTCAGATACATGATCCAAAACAAAGATTACAGCTGTCAGGATGAAAGGACATGCTTGTGGTGTCTCACTGCTCTGAACCAAAGAGGCTAAAGGCACACCAAAATAGCTTCTCACAAATAAGAGCTCATCAGCTCCCAAAATTTCCATTCAGACACAAGTATAAAGGTTAGCAAGTTTGTTTGTTTGTTTTCCCTTTTAAATGGTTGTCTAATACTGTAACACTTCTGTCAGCAAGGCCTGGAGACTCTAAGGTGTTTTGATGATGATACAAGGTCATTATGTACGTGGTATCTGGTGGTTGCTGGCTATGGTGATGATGATGAGGCTCTTGTCCCAGGAAAGAATCCAGGTAGATGACCAGGAATATCTGCAACTCCCATGTGTCTGCAAATGCCAGAAGTAGGAAGGAACTTAGTGATGTAGCTGCAATTGGACATTTGCTGCCTCTAACCATGAGGTCCTGTCTTTGGAGGAAAAGGCTGTGACAAGCGAGGACTGAGTTCAGCTCCACTTTAGCACAGTGTGCATAACAAACCCACATTTTTAAACTATTTCCTAGACAGTCTTGTAGAACTCAGTCAAACTGGATAGATTGGGTAATCTCACAATTTCAACTGAAAATACTGTTGAGTCTGTGGGAAGATGGGGGAGTCTCTAATAGATAGTCAAGTAATTTGTACACCTGTACAGATACCAGTGTCCACTTTTCTCATAGTCAAAATAACTGCATTAAAGATAGCCTTCTAGAATAGGTTAGCACTTGTTCATGGGCTGCAAGTGTTTTGCACTCATTTATTTAATGTCACTGTCCATATGCACACAGTCTTCTGTCCATCCTTACTAGGGGTCAGGTACTCCCCTCCTCCCTTTTCTATGTGAATTAGACAAAAAAGCTGAAATTTAAAGCATCTAAAAACATACTTTTAAAAAAAACCCCACATTTTGAGCTCAACATCCCATCTGCACCTTGAACTGCAAAGGAGTTAAGCTCCCAGCCTCACTCCAATTCAATGCAACTAACACAGGCAGTCTAACTTCCTTGCTTGTAAAGTGACATGCATATTGCCCCCTCTACCACGCTAGAGAGAGGATTATTACACAAAACTGACATACCAAAGATAGTTTTCTAAATTTTTATCATCTGCTCTCTTGATGCTAAATCAACCCTTACTGCAGCCTCCAGCACTTCAGTAATAGAAACAAAACACTGTGAATTAAAAATTGGACACAGATCTTTAGCCACAAGAGCTGTAGAGGGAGAAAAAAAGACCCTCAAATTAAAAAACAACAAACCTAATTTAAATCGGCAACACTGATGACTGCTAATTATTCCTAGAAGAGCTTGAAAGGGAACAGTGTCCCAAGAGAACAAGGACCAAATGCAACACTGCAGCTCTCACAGCAGAGAAGCAGCCTACAACCTTGGTCAACTCACTGAAAGCATTAAGATTTGAGAGAACATCATGCAAAACCAAGCCCAGTGTACAATCTCTTCCATGACCCACTCCAGCTTCCCCAAAAGTAATCCCTCTGGACTGAGCAGACCAGATTGCAAGAGCATTTACATGGAATCACTGACTTGCCGTGAGGTTTAGATCAGACTCTTAAAAACTCAGTATTAAACCACCATTTATTTATTGCTCCATGTTCTGGAGATTTAAGAACATCAACAATTTGACTGAGCTTCTAAAATCCATCAGCCATCTCAGTTTCTACAGATTATGGCATAGGAGGGAGTGACATCGCCCTTACCTCTTCCTCTTATCTTCAGCAGGCATGAATCTTATGTAAAACAAGCTTGCACCTCAGGATGTGTAGCAAGGCACCTAACACTATAAGGCACTGAAAAAAGCAGCCCAACACAGCAAAGCACAAGGAAACACATAAAAGTAGATGTTGCTCTGATTACAATTCCTTGAGTTTATAGTATGCATTCACTACTGCACCATAACTAAAACCCACCAGCCCAGTCCTGCACTCTCTGCAAGGGGCTGATTGAAGCATCTGTGTGGTGTTGGCTAAAAACTCATTGAGTATCCCACAGCTTAGAGCAGATTCATGAGAGAACAGACATGATGCTGCCAGGACTAAGAAGGATACTGGGGGGTGAGGAGGGAAAGGGGGGTATCTAGCACCAAACAATTTCCTGGAATCAGGGAATTTCAAAGTGGGGAAAATCCCCTGAACTCTCTGGCATGCTTTTAACTTCTTCCCTTCTCAGAGTATCTTTCCCGAATGAGTTGTTCATTGAGCAGCAGGAGACCTCTTACAAATTCAAATAAAACCACATTAACAAACAACATATCAAATTCAAGAAATCATGATCACTAAAGGAACCAACTGAACAACAGTGAAGGTACCATGGGGTAATAAACATCAGATAGCTCTGGAATTCACTTAAAATGACCATGGAGTTGATAAAATGGATGTAAGAGCAGCTTCATTTGCAATAAAAAGCTTCTGCTTGCTATTCTTGCTGGGCCAAGTATGCTTTTCCTGACAGAGGAAAACAGCAGGTTTGCCCAGATCTTGTGGGAGGAGGTTAGCAGCAACTGAGGAGGTGGTGTGAGAATGAAGGTGGTCATAGTCCATTCCCTCACTCTTAATCTTTTCTCATTTAAGCTCCTAGTATTTCAACATGCCCGGCTTATATGGATGAGAAAAACAGGACCAGAAAACTCTCAGAAGTATTTTTTTTCTTTTTTCCAACTCCAGTAGTTTAAGTTTAGCCGAAGTTATCTGGAAAAAAACAGGAGTAACATCTATCTGTGGGCATTAACATATCCAGCTGCGTGGGAATGATGGGCACTTCAAGCTTCTGCACTTTCAAAACCTGGTTATAGCTACTCACTTGCATTGCTGGGGAGGCTGGCTCTGCCCTACCACTATGCAATTACTTTGGCTATGAAGTTGTCTGAAGGTCCTGCACTTCTCTGCATTGGAGAAAAGATGCTCAGCCCCATTTATCAAATCTCTTTACACAGGCCAGAACAGCAGTCTCTCTCCAGGTCTTGAAGACTTCCTAACATCTTCACTACATAAAAGTTTAATCTGGAAGTTTTTTGTTTACAAAGTATTAAATAAGATTAATAAGTAGTCAAATAGATCTCCATTTTCACATTCAGGTAATAACACCATAAGTGAAAGCAAAGAATGAACGGATAGGCAACCATCTCCCCACATTCACTGGGCTGAGGAAAGGGAAGCTGCCCACTTCTGCTCCTCTGTAAACTGCATCAGCCTTGTTCAACCTTAGCTTGCTCAGCACCAGTCCCTTTGGAGTAACCTACATGCCCAGGAAGACAGGCAGCAAGTGGTCTTCTCAAACGCAGAGATAGTTGTAGATGCAAAAAGATTCCTGGTGCTCCATGGTACCCCCTGGGTTTTGTCTAAAGGATGTCTGTACTCGTATCAATCAGCTTTCACCCTCTCCATTTTTCAATCTTCATTGCTTGGGATTATTAATTCCAAAAGTATGTACAGAAAGATTACCATCATGAGCTTATTGGGAAAAGTAAAATAAGTTTTTTCATTTGTTTGTTTGTTTCTGAAAAAGTATTTACATCTAAAGCCAAATCACAGTAACCATATTACAGACTCAAACTGCTTACATGGAAAACTAAAGTGTTTTTTTCATTGGGCCACTAAAATATTCCTAACCCCAGATATCCACCAAAAGTGAAACAGTCCTAGCACCATCAATATCCTGATCAGCTAGAATCACAGAATCACTAGGTTGGAAAAGACGTACAGGATCATCAAGTCCAACCATTCCTATCAACCACTAAACCATTCACCTCAGCACCTCATCCACCCGTCCTTTAAACACCTCCAGGGAAGGTGAGTCAACCACCTCCCTGGGTAGCCTGTTCCAGTGATAAATGACCCTTTCCGTATTTTTTTTTTTCCTGATGTCAAGCCTAAACCTCCCCTGGCGGAGTTTGAGGCCATTCCCTCTTATCCTGTCCCCTGTCACTTGGGAGAAGAGGACAGCTCCCTCCTCTCCACAACCTCCTTTCAGGCAGTTGTAGAAAGCAATAAGGTCTCCCTCCCCTTAGCCTCCTCTTCTCCCGGATAAACAACCCCAGTTCCCTCAGTCGCTTCCACAAGACTTGTTTTCCAGCCCGTTCACCAGCTTTTTTGCTCCTCTCTGGACTCGCTCCAGAGCCTCAACATCCTTCTTGTGCTGAGGGGGCCCAGAACTGAACACAGGATTCAAGGAGAGGTCTNCAAGTGCAGGACCTGCCATTTGGCCTTGTTAAACCTCATGCCATTGGACTCTGCCCAGCAGTCCAGTCTGTTCAGATCCCTTTGCACAGCCCCCCTACCCTCCAGCAGATCACATTTCCACCCAGCTTAGTGTTGTCTGCAAAGTTGCTAAGGGTGCACTCAATTCCTTCATCCAGGTCATTGATGAAGACATTGAGCAGGGCTGGACCCAGCACTGAGACCTCGGGAACCCCACTTGTCACTGACCTCCAGCTGGATTTAACACCAGTTACCACCACTCTCTGGGCCCAGCCATCCAAACAGTTTTCTACCCAGGAAAGCATTTGCCTGTCCAGGTCAGAGGCTGACAATTCCCTAAGCAGAATGCTGTGAGAAAATGTGTCAAAGGCTTTGCTGAAGTCCAGGAAGATCACATCCACAGCCTTTCCCTCATCCAGTAGCCAAGTCACTTTGTCACATAAGGCAATCAGGTTAGTTTGGCAAGACCTGCCTTTCATGAAACCATGTTGACTGGACCTGATCACCCCGTTCTCTTGCATATGCTTCAAGATAGCACTCAAGATCACCTGTTCCATGACTTTTGCTGGCACTGAGGCCAGACTGACAGGCCTGTAGTTCCCTGGATCCTCCCTGTGACCCTTCTTGTAGATGGGCACAACATCAGCCAGCCTCCAGTCCAGTGGAACTTCCCCAGTCAGCCAGGACTGCCGGAAGATGATGGAAAGGGGTTTGGCAAGCACATCCACCAGATCCTTCAATACCCTTGGGTGGATCCTGTCCGGCCCCATAGACTTGTGGGTGTCTAGCTGGGCAAGCAAGTCTCTAACCACCTACTCTTGGATCATGGGAGCTCTCTTCTGTTCCTCTAACTCCTAGGTTTGTACATAGAGAGAACAACTTTCTTTACAATTAAAGACTGAGGCAAAGAAAGCATTTAAGTACCTCAGCCTTGTCCTTACCCCCTGTCACTGTTGTTCCATCTGCATCCAACAGGGATTGTATATTCTCCCTAGTCTTCCTTTTATTATTAATGTATTTATAGAAAGAATTATTGTTATCTTTCACAGACTTGGCCAATCTGATTTCTAGTTGGGCCTCAGCCCTCTTGATTTCTTCTCTGCATGCTCATTTCCTCCCTTTAGTCCACCCAAGACACCTGTCCCTTCTTCCAAGCTCAAAGACATTTATCTTCTTTTTGATATCTCTCGAGATCTCCCTACTCAACCAAGCTGTTTTTCCCCGCTGGCTCTTTTTCCAGAACATGGGGATGGCTTTCTCCTGAGCTGCTAGGATTTCCTTTTTGAAGAGGGCCCAGCCTTCATGGGCTTCTTTGCCGCTGAGGACTGTCTCCCATGGGACTTTACCAACGAGCCTTCTGAACAGTCCAAAGTCTGCCCTCTGGAAGTGTAATGTGACCGTTCTGCTAATCCCCCTCTTGACCTCACCTAGAACTGAAAAACCTATCATCTCATGTTCACTTTGTCCCAGGTGTCCTCCAACCATCACATCCCCCACAAGGCCTTCTCTGTTCACAAACAGTAGGTCCAGGAAGGCACCCTCCCTTGTTCACTCACCAGTTGTGTGAGGAAGTTGTCTTCCATGCACTCCAGGAACCTCCTAGACTGCTTCCTTTCTGCTGCACTGTATTTCCAGCAGATGTCCAGAAGACTGAAGTCTCCCACAAGGACAAGAGCTAGCGATCTTGAGAGTATCCCTAGTTGTTTATAGAAAAGTTCATCAGCTGCTTCTTCTTGGCTGGGTGGTCTATAACAGATTCCCATTACAATATCTACCTTCTTGTGGGCTCCTCTGATTTTAACCCACAGGCACTTGATCCTGTCATCACCATAATCAAGCTCAAGGGTATGAAAGCACTCTCTAATACAGAGAGCTATGCTACTACCTCTCCTACCCCTCCTGTCCCTACTGAACAATTTATACCCCACCATACCTGCACTCCAGTGATATGAGTCATCCCACCACATTTCCATGATGGCAATGACATCCTAGTCTCCTTGCCCTACAACAACTTCCAGTTCCTCCTGCTTATTGCCCATGCTGTGTGCATTGGTGTAAATGAACTTCAGCTGGGCTGGCAAACCTTCAGCCCTCAGAAAGGGAATAGTGTTCATTCCCAATTGACTGGTCCTTGGAATATCTAAACCCTCAGTGCCAGTTTCATCCTTACCATCCCCAGATGTGTTCACCCCCACTAGCTCTGTGGTGACATACTGGCGGTCCTTGCCAGCACACTATCTCTCAGGCACTGGAGTTCCACTTCCAGGCTCACTCCTGACTAGTCTGGCTTCGTCCCCCTCCCCCTTCACATCTAGTTTAAAGCTAGAAATTACTGAGAGCATAAATAAAACTTATTCAGAGAGTACATCTCTTGGAAGAAATCACTTATAATAGCTACTGCTTATTTATTTTGTCCTTAGCTATGGCAAGGACTAGCTGGGGACAAGGCTAGCTAACAGTGCTTGTCACCCAGGACTACTGCAGGAGAGACACACCAGGATCAGTAAGGATGAATAAACTCAACATGCCCCTGAGTCCCAAGAGACAGTCAGGCACTGTCCTACAGATCCTGCCATTCTTAATGAACCATGTGCCAAGCATATGGTTGCTCATTAATTTCTTTTAAAATAATTCATTGGGAAAACAGTTTTACCTTGGTACCCCTTAAGCAACTTAATTTAATGAGTTTTGCCTTTTGTTTTCTACAAAAAAAAAGAATGTAGAGGTTTGTAGAAAGGCAAATAAATACTTAGAAAGATTTTTAAGGCATTCATGCTGAATAAGTTGGGGACAATGAGACAGCCCGATATGTGCATTTTCATAGCCTGAACTGGATGGCTCTAGAGACTGGTTGCAAGCTAAGGTTTCCAGATCAAATCAAGACCAGACACAAATAAACCTAGTCATCCTATCTAACAGCTGCTTGGCAGCTGATATGAAATTAATAGATAGAGTTAGGTCATTTTTTCAGGCAGTACATGTCTGCACCACAACACCCATTTACTACCTAGGGTTAATAAATGCACAAAGATAAATTTTCAGGATTCAACAAAACTCATCTCCCAAAGCTACTTACCTCTCTTTGTGACAAGACCTGTGTTGCACTTTTCAATTCTGCTTTTTAAGAAGTAACATTTCTTAAAGAAGTTCACTAACAAAAACATTTTTATAATCACAGTAAATAAAATGGGAATTAAATTATGGTAAAATAATTCACACTTAGCTGCACAAAGGCCATTTGGCCTCATCTTTGTGCCTGAATGTGCTGAGTGTGAGTTACTACACTGTAATTCACGTGCTGTCACATCTTATGGCTTAATTAACTCTAAAAAAAAAATTGAGTGCACAGAGTTAGTCACAAGAGATGAAAAAAACAATCTTGTCAGGAAATGGTTACAAACAAAAAAAGCATCAGAGATTATAGACCTGTAGGGTAACACAACTCCCCCCTCCCTACTGCTGTGAGAGCAAGCACATTTTCTATTCCTGTTGCATAGAAAACAAGCCCTGTCACTGTATGTTGTATGTAATATGAAGCCTATAGGAATGGATAACTCCCATGCATTACTTTGGGCCCTACCCAACAGCCATTTTCTATAGTTCAAATGCTACAGCCCCAGCTGCATTACAACAAGAGCTGTGCTGATAGCTAAGGGATTCATGTCCCATGGAAAGCATGCTTTAGTATGAATGTCAAGTGAAAATAGTTCAAGATCTTGTTTATCATGGAGTAAGATTCTGTGAGCAGACATATTTGCCAAACACTGAAAATAAATAAAATAAAATATCGTAAGAAAATCCCCCTTAAATGTCTCCCTATTTAGTGTGAAATTTAGACACAATAATAAAAATGTGGGTGTGTGCATAGACCTCCATTGTGCTTAATGGCTTAAGCGAGAATTAAATGACATATAGAGTCCTTGCAAGGTTGAATTTCACCCCCTACCACCTTACTGATTTGTTAGTCATTAAATGGAGAACTTAACACTCCCAATTTTAGTACATTACTGCTAATGAAAGCATATACATGCCACTCCTTTTTATCAGGAAAAGCCTTCCTTGATCACTTGTTCCACTATGGAAAAGGAGGCATGGTTGTAAGTAATACAAATCGCCAAGAATAGAGAATATTATAAATATTTCAAGGATGATTAATCTTTTAAAACAATGAATTTAGGCAGAAGCCTGTAAGTCAACTTGGTTGTTTCACAACTAATAAAATATGTCTCTTGTATTTCATTGTGACTATATAGAGAGTATTGTAGTAAAAGGCAATTATCCACCATTCACTAGCTAACATAACACTTGTACAAGTGAAAAAGAAACACAGTATGTATTTTAAACAGTGACAGTATTTCCACTGTATTAAAATAGTAGTAAGGCAAATGTTCAGCTCACATTAAATAGCACTCTGTCACTGAGAACCAGCTTGCTAGCATTATATATTTCCCCAAGAAAGACAATGCTGCTTGCTTCAACAGAATCATTGTCACCAGGCAACTACCAGTCTGTTCAGTAATAAGTATTTCCACTGTTCCCACAGGAACCGGACTGGCATCTGCACTTGCTAATGCCAAGAAAGATCAGCTTGACCTTCAAGTGCAATTTTTTTCACAAAGAGGCAGCCCTTCCTCACCATGGTGGTCTCCCAGAAACATTGAGAAGGTGATACAGACTTGCAGAGGGTCAGAACAGGACAGTAGATGAGGTTTTCTTCCTTGTAGCTGCAATGATTTGAAAGGACTTCAAATTTCATTTTCTACTCTGCAAATGATAAATTAGTTCAGCCTCATCTCAAACTAATTCTCATATGGAGAGACAAGATGGCATCTGTCCCTAAATGCAGGAAGGTCACTTAACAGCTATGCCATAACTCTGAATAAATTAATTCTTGGAGGCAACTTGTTTTCTTCAAATTCAGAGTTGGGCCAGCATCAGCTGTAGCCCTGTCAGTTTGGTGCTGCCAACTGTCAGGAGCAGGACTTAAACTTTATAACAATATCAGGCTCCAGGACTTGTCAAGCTTTCTCTGAACTAGAACCTATTTTAGCTTAAACATAGCTCTGTCTCCAAAGCTATTTAAGAAACCTTTGCTGCAACTACAGCTTGCTCTAGGATCAGATGAGTCTCATCTAGTCTATCCTAGCTGTAACAACAAAACCATCCTAAAATCACATACCTATTGTTTGTACTGTAATTTCAGCCAGGTTTCAGTTATGTTACTGCCTAACTTGCTCTGGCTCCAGTCTTGTGTAACTTTGTGTAACAAGTGTGCTGTTCTAGCCCCAAAACCATACTATATATGAAGAAAAAGGTTAAGAAACCTAAGTAATCACAGCAATGACTAACTGACTCCATGGACCATCACACGGCCACAAGTCCACAACTCATTACCAAATACAGGGTTAACACATACGAAAAATAACCCCAAGCACCTGCAAGGAGAAGCCAACTCCCACAACTGACACCACACTTCGCCCAAGCAGGAACGGAGATGCTGACAGCTCACCCTCATAATACAACTGCAGGGTGTGAGGTTGGCATCAGAGGAAACAGGCAGCTTGCCATGCCTGTTGATTTTATTGCATTTGTAATGATCTCCAACAGAAACTGGGCAATTTGGATTATTGCTTTAAACCGAGTAATAGTAAGTGATTGTCCTGTTTTGGATTAGACTGTTAAAGCATTAGAGTAACAACAGGACTACACAGTCCTGTTAAGTCCCATTCCCCCTGCCCTTTTTAATAATTACCTTTCACTGCATTAGGAAATCTTGTGTTTTGTTTTCATTTTCCTTTTTATTCCCCTGTATTGTTGCTTTCTATGTGGTTAATTCCTTAATGTCATATAACAGGTTTAGTTTTATCTAACACAGATTTACCAGAGCTTACTAGAGGGTATAGCTTTCTGGGGGCCTTCACATTGATTTGAGTTGTATTGTCTGCACAGGCTCTAAGCTACATTCAAGTGAAGGGCATCAGTAAAGAAAGTATTCACTACTCAAAACTGCCATTATCTGAAGCATTTCACATGGTTTCAGGTTTTTGTGAGCTATAATTCACAGCAGTCTGAGCTAAACTATATAGTATAGTGCCTGTGCATTTAAGATACAGCATGCATCATCACCAAGGAACTGCAAGGATTCGTGATTTCTACCCCTTTCATTATTTCTACAGCTTATCAACAAGATGACATTGTACCAGGGCAGTATTCTGGAAGATTACTTTTCATCATGCAGATCACTGAAGTCATACACCATTTGATTCCACATCTGTCACCACAACCCAAGACACACAATATACTACAAGAAATGAGATAGCTACACCCCTCCTTGCAAAATAAAACAAAACCAACACAACTAAAAAAAAACAGAACCAAACAAACAAAAAGCCCCAAACAAATTTATGAGATCACTGGTCAAGAAAGCTGTCTATAATGTAGCTGCTACTACAGCTGAGGAGACTGTCAGGAAACTCACAAAGGGAATTAGATGCAGTGAGTTCAGTCTGTAAAAGTAGTTTGTATCAACTCCAGTAATCACTACAGGGCAGACTCCAGCCCATGAAACATGAATTCAAGTGCTGGGGTCCTGTTAAAGATAAAATAAGCAAGATTTTCTAATGCAGTGAAAGGAAATTATTAAAAAGGGTGGAGTGAGCGGGGCTTAACAGGACTATTTTGATATGCAAACTGAGGTTGTGGCACATGTTTTAACATATCCATACTGTCTTCAGGCTAGCAGGAACCTCTGCATTGATACCGGTTTGCCATTCACTTTAGTCAACCTTCTGCAGGTGTTTGCAGGGAGCAAAGGAGACCACCTGAAAGCCATAAGATATTCAGTCTCTGATTTCAAATCCTTGGAAGCCCATTTGACTACTTATTCCAACCTTAGATACAACTTTGATTTGTACACACATCCTTCAGTCCCATGGGAGACTGGATGGCTTTGACTGCCCTGTGCTAGCTGTTATCAAACTCACTCATCAAATATCACATACACAGCTAAACTTCAGTCTCTTTTAATTTATTATCAGGAATATATCACCTTCAAACAACCAAACACGCTCAGTACCTGCTTCCCCCAAGAAAGGCAACAGGACAAAGTTTTGAGATGGTAGCTGCATCCCAGCTAATCTTACGAGATCAAAACAAGGAGAACCAAACCACTCTCCACAGGTGGCTTGAGCCTCTGCCACACTTTCACTAGCAATTTATAGGATGAGATAACAAATGCATGTTTTTAGATATGTGGTAGTCAGATTTGCCATGACTGACAGCTACAAAAACCATAGCTGTCACTCTGTCCGTGTACTTTGTAGAAGAACATAAATGGCAGAAAAATTTCCAGGAACCTAGTTTCTACACCTCTGGTGTTTGCTCATCTGTAGCATCCTATAGCTCCTAGGATACTTGTGATATTTTCATTTACTGTGACTACCACGTAGAATTTTCCAACTATAGTGGCACTGTGAATTTAAAACAGAACTACCAGAGGCATATTTAAGTTGTTAATTACTTTAACTGTTAATATTGTTTAATTACAAGGATAGACAAAAATTTGCCATTCAACTTTCCTGAGAAAAATGAGTTCCATGGTTCTTTCATTCCACCATAATTGGTTGACTCAGTTTAAATATTCATTCTAATTTCAAGTCAGTGAGGAGTTTTGCTTGAAGAACAGTAATGCAGATAACCTTTGTGCTCAAAGGTGTAATGATGTTACCAGACAGGTTGTGCTCCATAAATAGATATGTTCAGCCAGTGACACTTATTTCATTTTTTAACCTTCTCCTTCACTGTAAAATCGTGCTCGTGTCTTACCACATGCACAGTGAATGTAAAGCCCAGGAAGTCTGATGAGTATTTTAAATGCCAGAGCCCAAGCCTACATACAGGGAGTCATATTACACAGAATCACAGAATCACAGAATCAC
>WAAB01006229.1:43580-232492 GCA_013389865.1 Piaya cayana | reverse complement strand
ACCTCCCTGGACCTGCTGGTCACACCGTTTCTGATACAAGCCAGGATGCCATTGGCCTTCTTGGCCACCTGGGCACACTGCTGGCTCATGTTCAGCCGGCTGTCGACCAACACCCCCAGGTCCCTCTCCTCCTGGCAGCTCTCCATGGTTGTATTATTTACAACCATGCTCCTACTGACCTGTAATTAAAATGAGAATCTTGGTGGAGCTCACCTTCCATTTAGGCATCAGGAAAATCAGGCAGAAAGGCTTTCCAAAGCTCTGTTCTGAACGTTTAGCAACCATCACTGCAAACAGGAGTTCCTGAACCCTTCAGCACTTATGAAATCTAGCAACTTACTTCTAGGGCTTGCATTTGGGTTTCTCATATCAAATAAAAGCAACCCCAGGCCTCAAAATCTTATGCCAAAGAATTAAACAAATGTGTCAGATTTCACTTAGCATTTTCCTGGCTAAAAAAAACCACCAAATTTTTCTGCTACAGCTCATACAACTTCACATCACAGCAGATGTGTCTGATGCTATTAGCTCAGTTATCAGATGCAGCCTAGCTGTGCAGCATGGTGCTACACCTCACAGCTCCATAGTGCTGAGTGGGTTATGCAGTGTGCCAGGCTAAGGCAACTGTACCACTTCTGCTTCTTCTTGGCTCAGGGTCGCTGAGATTATATTAACCTCCATCTTTTGGCATAGCACAGAAGCATCCACTGCAATGCTTGAAATCACAGTCTAATGTGATGGTGAGGTAAGGTCCCACCCTGGAGATATGGCTAAAGGGGCTCATGCAGGCCCTTACTGAACAGTATTCACAGAAGGGAAATTAATTTCCATACATAAGCCAGGAGAGACAATCTAAGAAACACACAGCCAAAATAACAGGTTTGGCCCTGAGGAAGAAAGTCTGCCTTAACGTAGCAGCTAAATTCAATAACAGAAATCTTTATGTATGACTGGAGCTCTCTGTTTCAGGACTTAACTAGTCATAAAGTAGCCTGGGAGTTTAAAGACCTGGGGTGGAAATGGGAAAGAAATTAACATCCTGGAAAAAAAACCCACACTATTAGGTAAAAGACATAGGCAAAATCCTTGCTGTTTTCTGTTCTCTTTTCCCTTCCCCCAGGCAAATACATACTGTCTCTCACTCACCATGGGCTAAGGGTGTTACGAGCATTGTGAAGAAGAGCAGCTGTGATGACCACATGACTGTGAAGGAGGGTTTGAAAGTATCCCAGCAAACGAGGGTTCAAACAAAACAAGGTTGAGTGTCCTCCTGCACTCGCTTCCAACACTTCAGCTGTTGGCCTTCAATTCACATCCAAAAAGGGGAAAAAACTCAATAAAAAATAGTAACAATTAAAAAAAAAAAATCCCACAGCCAGTATCCAGAGTCTGAGACCTACAAATGAGAAAGGAAAAAAAAATGCAGTTAGTAAAACAATAAAATAGGTGTTTTCAATCATGTCTTGCTGTGTTTCTTTCCTGCCAACAGCTGTGAAAGCAAACATTACTCCTTCCCCCACCGTTCAGATGTATGCACACACCTATGTACAATAGAAATTAAAATTTGTCCCTTTGCAGATAAACAGTTCGTGCATCACTGACGTCCTACTTCTCTCTCAAAACAGGGCTTTAGACAGTTTTGAACAATGGTGCCCGTGAGTTTACAGAGTCCACGTACTTGAAAGCTGACTGGAAAAAGCAAGTCCATACGTATTTTATCATATCCTACATATACGGGACTTCAAAAACAGGCTGCAACTCTTCTGAAAATGCTTGGGTGTCTATGCATCACAAGCCACAGAAATTCCAAAGCTGAAATGGGTTTAACTGGTGCCTAGGCTCTGTGCTGATCTCTTAAAACATAAAGAATTTTTCACCCCAGCCACTTCTTTTCCAACCAAACTCCTCAAATACAGGGACAGTAAGTAAACACAAGTTCCTGAATGAGTACACTTGCCAGCATGCAAGTCAAACTGCTGACAAAAGAGGTCACTTCACCAACTGGGCTTGGCCATACCTGTGAGCATGCATGGGAAGCACAGTGCTTTAGGAGAAAATGCAACTCTAAACTGTGACAGAGCTGCACTCCTTGGCTTGCCTCCCCCTTACCTTCAAACAGAAAAGTTTTTTCAACATATACACATGTATACCCGCTTGGCTAGTCCCAGGGTAGGGGATAAAACACCCAGACAAAAATTCGGCTTTCTCTTTAATACCCTGTGCAGTGTCTAGTGCAGTTGGACATGCTGGCAAAAAAACTATCTGTATAAAAATCTGCTACATTACCTGACTGTCTTGGGCAAAAACTGAGCACAGTGCTTCCCCAGGCAGACATGCACTGCACTCTTCTGCAAAGACCTTTCACTTACTTTTACATGGCTCCTCTGCTAAGTCTGATGCAAAGATACCAGGCAGTGGGATCACTAATACGATTTAAGAATTTGCCTGCCAATGGTGTGCCTAAAAGCCTCGTTATCCCATCTGAGGGTCCTGTAGGGCTTTGAATCATCGAATTTGGAGCAGCCTTTGAACTCAAGTAGAACCTAAAAGTCACCCTTACCCTATAGCTACATTCTGCCAGTGACTAAGCCACTCATTTCTAGTCAAGCTCTGCAGTTATTCGCTGTGGAATTCAAAATAACAGTCTTGTCCATCCCACACACTTACAGGAAACCACGAGGAAATATGTTTGAATAGAAACATTTTCACATTTAATTGGAAAAAGAATTCCAGCTTCCCATAATTTTCATCCCTCAAGAAGGGGCTAGATGGCCAGAGTGACTCAAACTATAAAAACAACTATACAGCATTAAACCATGGCAACAGTTTGAGACTTACCTCCCCACTGACTTTGAAATGATGATAAAATATGAGAAATTGAAAACTACTTTGCATATGTTTTGAACACCCTAGACTCTGCAGCCTTCACAGCACTGGTCTAATTAAAATTCTCTCCAAAAAATCTCCAGTCAACAGAAGTTATTCTTCTCCGAGTGAAGAAGCTGTTTTTGCCAACTTTTGTTCTTACTCAAAACCCAGTTTGAGCCAGAATGCTATATGAAAAGCTGTGCTGCATGCCATTGTGATATGGATATATTTCTGAAACTCTGGCATGACAAAGTAGCCTTTGTTTTGCCTCATATCTTTGCTGATCAACTAAATAAAACCCCGCATTGTTCAGAACCAAAGTCTATAAAGAAGTTGCATTTTTTTCTGATAAATATACCTGCTTGCACTGCCAAGATTTTATTCTTCCATTGCAGTCTCCTCCCCAGTCTATTCCTGCAATTCATTCAAATGTAGCATTTAGTTTCCAAGGCTTTTTCTTAGCTCTGTAACTGGGGTGACTAAGAAGCCCAAGGTCAATATGCAGTCAAATGGCTTTTTCATAGACATCCTAAAAATTAAAACTTGCCTGAGGTGGGATCAATCAGAATGGTCACTGATAATATTTAAACCCTGTTTTCCAAATGTGGACAAGACTCACGAAGATTTAAAATCAAATATTCTAAACAGCAATTAGGTTTTCCATTTATATTTTAGAAGGCTACCAGTAAACATCAAACCAGCCACCAACTATGCGTGCCTTTCCTACAGTATCCTCTGTAAAGTTTTAAAAGTGAGATGCTTTTTGTACTACAAAATTTGAAAAGATGTACAGAGATGGAGGAAAGCTATCCAAGGTACACTTCCCTGAAGCAAAAGCTTAGCCAAGCAGTGAAGGAGTCGAGGTTTGTTTTCTGATTTTTATTTGTTTGAGATAGATTACCCAGAACTTGATCCTGATCTGTTTGAAAGCAATAGCATTATGGTACAGCAAAAGAGTTTGGGGTATAAACTCAAGAAGTCACAAATTAATGATGCTACCTATCCCAGAGAACGAATAATTGTCAATTAAATATTTACAGAGTAGCCTTTAAAACTGCTTTTATCTTTCTATATATTCTTGCATGACAGGATTCAAGGGCTGGGGCTGAATGAGCAAAAGGATTCCTGTGCTCTCTGCAGAGTCCAAATACTAATTTTAGGAACTTACGTCTTGCAACCACCAAAACCGCAAATAAACTTTTTGCCCTATTGGAAAGAGCATTATCCATTCACAAAGCTCCTGTGCAAAATAGAGATGGCAAGAGTGGCTCAAAATTATGCATCACTTACTCTGGTTGTAAGTCTGGCCCAATATTTCCAGCCCCGCTTTCCTTCCTGTCAGAGGAAAAGCCAGAGACACAGCCTGTCAAGTTGTGTCTGCACAACCTGGTTGGCAGAGCCTTGCCCTTAAGCCGGCTCCAACAAAGAATTCAGCCCCCTAGGCTTAAGCTAATGCACAAATATTAACAAATCCACAACGTGCCTGGGGAAATGTCAAAGTGGTTTAACAACATTAGACACCACTATATTAACCAAACACATTGTGCTGCTACAAAATTTTTCATGGTTTTGTATTTCATGTAACCAAATAATCATAGTGCATTTGTGAACTTCCCCTGCATAGTGCAGGGGAAGAACTAGATAGGAAACAGATGGAGAAACCCTTTTTCTTAATTGCCACACAACACCTCCTAAGCAGCATTATGAGATGCAGAAAGAGGCCTGCAAAATAAAATTCATTTACTCTTTGGATTACTTCCAGGTAAAGTACAGCTGAAGAGAAAAAAAAAAAAATAGAGCAACATATCTGTGAACTGTTCAGTGCAGAATGTAATATTTATTGATGTAAAAAGGTGATATACCATCATACTGGAAAACTTTCGAGGTCTATACTTGACATGAGGGGTTTGGACTTGAACCACAAAGACGACAAAGTCTGCACTGATTTAAAGGAAGGTTCTTCTGCTCACTGACCTACCTTTCTGCCCACAGGGCCACCCCTGACATCCTTATGGTCTGATCGGCTACCAAGCATCACTCAAACCTAATTTGCATGCTGGCAGTTCCCAAAATCCAACTCAAAGTGCTACTGACAAGATAGGAGAAAGTCAGTGGAAATTAAAGCCCCGTGGTGTTGAGATGAGCAGTGAAGTGTTCATCAAGGCGTCATTCATAAAAGAGCATTATAGATACACCGAAAACTCAACAGCTACCCAAGTCTGTTCTTCAGCAGCTGATGTCAAGTAGCACATGGAGCATTTTCTGAACTCATCTGTCAACGGTCTACAGGAAGAATGAAGAAGAAAAGAAAACCCGTTCATCTGGTGAGTGAACAGATAGGCTGAATTAGAAGTAGAATTTAGAGCAAAGCAAGCCAGACCTGTCAGAAATCCACCTAATTACTGCATTCCCACAGACATGAGAATTTGCACCTGCAGAGCTGGACACTACCATTCTCATATGGCAAAGCTGCCTACTTTCCTCAGGTATCTAGCATTATATCTAGACAGCTGGGGTACCACCACAGGAGCAGCAGCAATGTTTTACAAAGGAGATCATTAGCAAAAGCCAGATAGAAATGCCCTGCTTTTCTTACCCAGTTTTACTTGCAGAAATTTTCTTCCCACCTGTGAAAATGTGCATAGCAAAACTAGCTTAAGCAAAACAGTGATGCAAGGATTGCTTTATATTTCTTAACAGAAAAGATTCATGCACTTGTTTCCTCCCTTGGCAGAAGTTGTGCTTACTAAGAAAACAAGTGTGATATTTCAACAAATAGTGGAAATAAATCAGTATTTACAAGAGAAAAGGTTTGGAAGTAATTAAACTTCTTGAATATGATGAGCCAAGCTGGAACCATGTAGTTCCCCATTCTCAGCAACTGCTACTCAAGACTATTTATTCATCGAATGATAGAATCACCAGGTTGGAAAAGACCCACTGGATCATCGAGTCCAACCATTCCCACCAATCTCTAAACCATGCCCCTCAGTACCTCATCCATCCGCACCTTGAATACCTCCAGGGAAGGCGAGTCAACCACCTCCCTGGGTAGCCTGTTCCAGTGCCTAATTACACTTTCTGTGAAGAATTTTTTCCTAATGTCCAGCCTGAACCTCCCCTGGTGGAACTTGAGGCCATTCCCTCTTGTCCCTGTCACTAGGGAGAAGAGGCCAGCACCCTCCTCTCCACAACCTCCTCTCAGACAGTTGTAGAGAGCAATAAGGTATCCCCTCAGCCTCCTCTTCTCCAGGCTAAACAACCCCAGCTCTCTCAGTCGCTCCTCGTAAGATATGTTATTCAGCCCTTTCACCAGCTTCATTGCTCTTCTCTGGACATGAACCAGAGCCTCAACATCCTTCTTGTGGTGAGGGGCCCAGAATTGAACAAAGGATTCGAGGAGCGGCCTCACCAGTGCTGAGTACAGAGGGAGAATAACCTCCCTGAACCTGCTGGTCACGCCGTTTCTGATACAAGCCAAGATGCCATTGGCCTTCTTGGCCACCTGGGCACACTGCTGGCTCATGTTCAGACAGCTATTGACCAGCACTCTCAGGTCCTTCTCCTCCTGGTAGCTTTCCAGCCAGGCTTCTCCCAGTCTGTAGTACTGCACAAGGTTGTCGTGCCCCAAGTGCAGGACCCGGCATCTGGCCTCGTTAAGCCTCATGCCACTGGTCTCTGCCCAGCGGTCCAGCCTGTTCAGATCCCTTTACACAGCCTCCCTACCCTCCATCATGTCCACGTTTCCACCCAGCTTAGTGTCATCTGCAAACTTGCTAAGGGAGCACTCAATGCCTTCATCCAGGTCATTCATAAAGACATTGAACAGGGCTGGACCCAGCACTGAGCCCTGGGGAACTCCACTTGTAACTGACCTCCAGCTGGATTTACCTGATTTACCACCACTCTCTGGGTCTGGCCATCCAACTAGTTTTCTACCCATGAGAGTGTGCGCCTGTCCAGTCCAGAGGCTGACAGTTTCTGAAGCAGAATGTTGTGAGAAACTGTATCAAGGGCTTTACTAAAGTCCAAGAAGACTACATCCACAGCCTTTCCCTCATCCAAGAGTCTAGTCACTTGGTCACAGAAGGTGATCAGATTAGTTTGGTAAGACCTGCCTCTCATAAACCCATGTTGACTGGGCCTGATCACCCAGTTCTCTTGCAAGGTGCTTCGTGACAGTACTCAAGATCACCAGCTCCATGACCTTCCCTGGTACTGAGGCCAGACAACATTTTCAGAATTGCACCCAAAAGCAAGGGAAAAGAAGTAACTCTAGCAATGGGATTTTAAGAGAAAGAGTGACCTGTATTGCCACTCCCATTACAAATTGCTAAATAAAAGAATTATTGCAAGACATTCAGCCATGAGTTGTCTGCAAAACACTCTTCTTTTTTACTAATATTGGGGAGTGGAAAAAAAAGTTTTGCCCCTCCCACCTCTTTCCACCTTTACCCTATTTCAAATCCTTTTCCATGACAGGTACCCAAGATTCAGCTCCATGGTCACTTCACAGAGGCAGCAATACAACCAGCCATGTAAAAGCTCACGCAGATATTACTGATGGTATAACTCAGGGGGAGTAGGGCAGGAGCAGGCTGCACTCCTGGAATTTCAATGGAAGCACACACACACTTTTACTCCTAGCCACTCGCTGAAGTTGCCATTATAGGGACATAGGTATTTATGGGCAGATTTTTCCAGGAGCATTTTTAAGAAATCAGGAACATTGTTTCTGAAACATGTGAACTGAACTGTCAGTAAACTTTTACCTGTATCTACATTCAGCCCAGAAGATTCGTCCTGTACAGCAAATGCTCATGAAATCAAGAGTTCTCACAGAGTTCTGGAAAAGATGCTTCTGTTTCTCAAAATTTCAGGTTGCAGCCACGGCTTTTGGCTCTTCATTTCATGTTTTAAGTTTGCTAGATATGATGCACTGTAACAGACCTGGTGAGCATTGTTAGGGTGAGTGGATACACCAGCTTGGGCTCAGTCTCCTCACATTTATGTCTTCTTTCTATACCACAGACCCTATTCCCATTCACTCTCATGCCTCTGCTGGGGCTGAAAACATGTAAAGAATTCTTCAACCCTCTCACCCCCTATCCACAAAATTACCAGCTATTTGCAAGTCCCTATTTCCAAGTGAGGTTTAAAAGGAGCACTTGCACCTCTGCCTCTAACTGGCACGTTCCTGTATATTAACATGCATTTAATCCATATTTTTTGAAAGCCTAAGACCATTCTGCTATTTACTCCTCCTTTACAACTTACATAGCACTCTAAAGAGTCATTTTATAAACCATAAAAGGAAGCAACAACAGCCACAACGTCTAATAAGTTTGCATTCACCCTAGATTCTCATGTACCACTGCAAATGCTACCCTTACTGCCCCAAGAGAAGCAGCAAGAAACCACTGTCAGCTCATCAACCTCCTTCTTAGGCTATAATTTAAAGTGACAAAGAACTCTTTAGATGTACCACAGGACTCACTGCAAAAATAACTCTCAAGTGTTAACTGAGTTAATTAATTTTAGATTAATCAAGTCTTTAATAAGAGCACAACTGAATACAGACCAGCTGAATATAATAGCCTTTTTTTTTCCTGTGTAGGTGAAATGAAGGCTTTTGTGCTCTTTCAGAGGTCAAAAGGGGAAGTTGAACTGTCAGCTGCTTGTCAGTTTTCACATTCAATCCAGGATCAAAGCAATTTCAGCAGAAAATGATAACCCAACCAAAAGAGAAGCTACTCACACATCTTGGACTTCACACGGGACAATGGGGGTGGGGAGGAGGAACAAAGAGAAAAAGGAAATGTCTTGGAAACATGTTCCCAAAGCTCAGAAAGATGGTACTAAAATGTACCTGTAAATACCACAGCTACTGAATGCTCCAGACTGTCTTTAAGTGCCTGCTAGTTATCCTCAGCAATAAACTTCATTACAGATTTAGAAGAGAAAGATACATCATTCACAAGGTTCCTGCATGTATGCAAATACATGATAACAGATTCAAAATTTCAAAGGGTGCAGGGTATCATGTGAGGATGGGGTAAAATATGCAAATGTCTGTATTGTAGTACCCCCTTGAGATTAGAAGGCTTTCTGAAAATTGATTAAGAAAAACATGATACTCTACCACCTGCTAACACAGCTCGCAACTGGCAGAAGCAAGTCAGCCCCTCCCTCACTCCAAAATCCATTGGAGATAAATCATATATGTCTTGGGAAAAGCTATGCAGCTATTCACACAAGCTGAACAGTACCATAAACTTCTGACCACCTGAAACAATCCTATTTCATCATCGTATGCAGCAGTTATCACAGCCATGTTCTGCAAACTTTTGGGGAGTTGTTAAGATCCTCCTCAAAAATTTGTTATACTTACGTAAACACCTTTCTCAAATGTTTTATTTTGTAGCCCATCTTCATAGAGGGAAAATGACACGTGGGCAAGCACTCCTCACATATATCACAGTATGTATGTGAGGAGTGCTTGCCCACGTGTCATTTTCCTCACATATGTCACAGTATGCATGTGAGGAGTGCTTGCCCGCATGTCATTTTCCTTCTATGAAGATGGGATAGGATTGTTTCAGGTGGTCAGAAGTTTATGGTACTGTTCAGCTTGTGTGAATAGCTGCATAGCTTTTCCCAAGACATATAGGATTTGTCTCCGATGGATTTTGGAGTGAGGGAGGGGCTGACTTGCTTCTGCCAGTTGCAATACGCCAATATTTATGATTTCATTGCAAAACTCTTAGTATGTGGCAACTCCTTGAAAAATTCATCTTTCTTTTCATGTAAATTTCGCCTTACAGAAAAAAAAGCTGAAAAAATAGCATCTAAAATGCAGCTCAGAAGCTTAGTAAACCAGTGGTAAATAAACATATGTCAACATATTTACTTGATTAAAAATTGGCATGACTTTTAATCAAACACCCTACCTTTGTTTTCTGAGAATGATTCATGATATTGAAAGCCTGAGTCGACAATACTCTCATAATGCTTATTTTCAATCCACAGAGCCTTAGGCAACTCTTCTCTGACAAATAAAACTTGTGCGCTGCATGGACTGAAAATGGAGACAAGCTTATCACTAGGGTCAGCATAATTTTAACTTCCCTTTGCCACCATTAGCAGAGCTTGTATTTTGAGGTTTCACCTCCCCCATACATACCACTCCCATTTATTCAAGTCCCTTACCATGGCTATAATTGTGATGGCACAGATTCTGGATTAGGTCTCTGCCAAGGAGAAAATTAGCCTAAGTAAATGACAGAAAATTCCAGGAGAGTTCAAATAGCACATCTTTAAATGAAGCTTGATATTGGGATCAGTGGAGGAATACTACTATATGCTTCTGGATGTAGCCTTTAAACTAATTTTCAATATTCATTTATCAACCCTATCTTCATCTTCCCACTCTGTCTCCTTCATAACACCTCTAATTTTCTTTCTTTCCTCTTCATGACTGGAAAGGACGTCTTTAAGTTTATTGTCCCAAATTGTCCAGCAGCTGCAAATATAGAGGGAGAGAAGGGTTTAGTGCCATTTCGTCATCACAGCAAGACTAGGTTTTGGAAGTGGGTTTTCTTCCTGGGAGGTGCATAGAGGAATGCACGTGAGGGCTCTCATTTGCCTGCAGCTCATCAGGAGGCATCCATATGGGTGGGCTTCATCTCCCTGTATATGAGCCAGGAACAGGAGAATAGCACACAGGCTTTTAGAGCTGTTTGCTCCCCAAATGCGCCATATGCCAGAGAAGAATCTTACTTGCAGAGAAGATAGTGAATTCTTTCCTGTGGGCTCTGTAATTCAGTAAAGGAGAAAGTGACTGCCTTATGTGTACCACCTAGCACACTCCTTTGCAGCCCAGTGGGCTCTGTAACTCTTTAGATACCAGGGTTAAATAATAAAGTTAAAGATAGCAACAGCTACAGAGCACTGTGTGCTCCAGAGCTGAAGAGGAAAGCCTGCCCTCTACAATGGTTTGTTTCACAGGGCCTGCAGCAGCAGGGACCTGACAGACAGCAATGTGTGAACTGAAAAACCAGTGCCACAATTGCATTTGATATCAGAAGTAGCACTTTTGACAACACTGGGTTTCCTCAGCCTTTGACTTACTCCAGCTCCAGTCACTACTCACACGTGTAACTATATGCAGTAATAAAAAAGGGAGAGTACCACTTGACTAAGTAAATGCTGTAATCAAATTGCTATCTGTAATATGTGTCTCCACTACCTTTTTATTCTGCTGTTGCTTACTACTCCTTTCTCAAGCATGTGGTAACAGATATTATTTGTTTTGAACTGCAACAAAAGAGATCACTTATACACACAACTCTATACACATGCTCACATTATCAAATGAAACAAAAATCACTGGCAAGTGAGATTAACAGCAAAAGCCAGGTGAATAATACATTTTTGCAAGAAATTGTAGAGGAAAACATTGTTTAACCATCTTTCAGATGTGTTATGATGTAATAAATGTCTCTCAATATTTAGCAGCAAATTGGGTTTTAATGATCATTGTTATTTTTGGCTGGTGGGTGACATGCAGTTTAAATATAAAACAGATTTATGTTTTACACCAGGATGACTTTCTCGGATGACTCTCCTTGACTTAACCTCTTCACACCCCACAAGACATTTAATATAATTTTATTTCTAATAGATTATGAGCCAATAGGATCATATTTGCCACAACTGATGTTTTCAATAAGAAATAAAATCAATGAGGTTTATACTGAAGATTAAGTGTAAGTGATTAGTTAGGTGTAAGTGGCTTGGAAAATACTCAGAGGGTTATATTATTCAACCAATGATGCAAATTAATGAAGTCTGGATAGAAACAAGATCTATGAAAACCTCCCGACCTTAATGTGTTGGAGAAATCTTAGCTAGAAATTGTTCTTTTGTGGGCACTCTCAAAATTAAGTATTAGTAGGTGAGAAATTTGTCTCATTTTTCAACATCAGCAGTCAACCTCAAGCACTGAGAAAATACTTACAATGAAAAGAAAGAAAACCCATATTCTTAGACCCAGAGACAACAGAGCAACCCGGTGGGTTGCTAGGAGTAAAACAAACAGCACAATGTAGTATAGAAAGAGCAGGCACACAGTCCATAGACTGACTGAGAAAGCAAGATAGTAACACAAAAGCAGCATTCTGCATCATAATGAATTAAGAGAGACGCATGTGGGAGAATAAATGTTGCATCTAAATTTTTAGATGTGGTATTTTCCAACAAGCTACATATAAAGGAATAATAGTAAAAGGCAATGGGCCAAATAACAGAACAAAAAGTATTCGCAGTTCCCTACAGCAAATGTCTGTTTAGGAATAACAAAGAGACTGTTTTTCCACATTTTACTATGTTAATGATTTTGTTGGACATTAATCAAGAGTCTAGCCTCTCTAATCTTTAGAGGGAAAGAAAAACAAAGAGAGATTTAATTATTGCACTCTTTTTCTACACAGTTACTTTTGTTATTTATATTCTGTTAGAGGTCACCATCTAACCCAAAGCCTAATTATGAAAGGCCCTAGTCATTTTCACAGTAAACCACAACTTTCCTCTTCTGTCTCCTTTCCTCCCTCATACTATCAAATCAACAAACAATGGGACGAGAACACACTTTTGCCGAGCATAAAGGTGTAGAAAGATAACAGCTGGTGATTCACAGCTGGTGTGCCCTGCAATTCTGAACCCAAGCTTCAGCCAGTAAGTGGACTATTTCCAGCTGACTTCAATAACAAGTGGTAAATACTGAACATTTCCTTAATCCCTGAAGGAGTGCTTCCAAGAAAGAGTAACTAAACTGAGTCCAGTCTCTGACAAAAATACACCACCACTCCTGGTATCTGCATTTGCTTTAACTTTGCACCTTTCCGAAGGAATACTTTGCGGATCTTTTAGGTTAGCATGAGTCCAGCCTCTTCCTAAGCTGCTACTTCAGCACTGAAGCTCAATTAGCAAACTGGATAGCAAAGCTTCTGTTGAATCTTATGGAAATGAGGTAATATCCTCAGCATCTCTCTTATTGCCTTCAAAATGCTCGAAGACAAGACTACAGCCAACCTTGTATAAAATGTTACTAAACCCCTATCCAGTGAAAATGTGAGGGTTCAGCCATATGTGAAGGTAGCCTGGTGTCACCCAACAGTCATTCCCTTCAAAAATAAGGCAACAGACTGCTACTTCTTTGGATTCCTTCATAACAAGGAGCCACTGCAACACAGCTGAAAATCTATACTTCTGTGGATACTACAAAAGAAAAATCTTACTCTAGGAACTTTGATGGTTAAAATATTTATATAACATGGATCAAGTACACTTCTCTCTTCTCTTTTGAAGTGAAACAAAGGCTAGATATTTCCAGCTGAAACTACAAGAGGGATCTTAACTAAATAGAATTTTTAAACTGGGCTGGAATTTCACCAGAAGCTCCCAGTTGAAGCCTCTGCTCCCACATTGTTACCTGTTGTTGCGAAAATCCACATAGTAGCTAGCTTTTCTCCAAAGAACTGGCCCCATAAATTTTTTCTAAAAGGTATTTTTCGGGTCAAAATACCTGCTTTTTCAGAAGAAAAGCTACTAAGTCTAGTGAGCATGTGTGCTTCATAAAAGATACTATAAAGGTTCTAAAAAATAAAATATGAGGATGGCCAAAAGACAAAAACTAATTAACTATTTGAGTGCTTTCTAGTAGGAATCAATTGCAAGGATAATCATGACAAACATGTTTTTTAAGAGAGTTGTCTTGAGTAGTTTTCCTGGGTGGAAAACTGGTTGAATGTCCGGGCCCAGAGAGTGGTGGTAAATTGAGTTAACTCCATCTGGAGGCCAGTTACAAGTGGGGTTCCCCAGGGCTCAGTGCTGGGTCCAGCCCTGTTCAATGTCTTCATCAATGACCTGGATGACGGCATTGAGTGCTCCCTTAGCAAGTTTGCAGAGGACACAAAGCTGGGTGGAAGTGTCGATCTGCTGGAGGTAGGGAGACTCTGCAGAGGGATCCGAACAGGCTGGACCACTAGGCAGAGTCCAATGGTATGAGGTTTAACAAGGCAAAATGCCAGGTCCTGCACTTGGGACACAAGAACCCTGTGCAGAGCTACAGACTGGGAGAAGCCTTGCTGGAAAGCTGCCAGAAGGAGAAGNACAAAACTGATGAAGGGGCTGGAGAACAAGTCTTACGAGGAGTGGCTGAGGGAGCTCAGGTTGTTTAACCTGGAGAAGAGGAGGCTGATGGGAAACCTTATTGCTCTCTACAACTACGTGAAGGGAGGTTATGGAGAGGAGGGTGCTGGTCTCTTCTCCCAAGTGACAAGGGACAGGACAAGAGGAAATGGCCTCAAGCTCCGCCAGGGGAGGTTCAGGCTCGACATAAGGAAAAGAATCTTCACAGAAAGGGTCATTAGGCACTGGAACAGGCTGCCCAGGGAGGTGGTTGATTCACCTTCCCTGGCGGTGTTTTAAGGTGTGGGTGGATGAGGTACTGAGGGGCATGGTTTAGAGATTGGTGGGAATGGCTGGACTCGATGATCCGGTGGGTCTCTTCCAACCTGGTGATTCTATGGGGCACCTGCCTCATAGCTGAGGATCAGTAGCAACTGGGCAAAAGAGAAAATACACTTGTTTTTAAAGCTGACGGTATACAATGTGCCTGCCTTGGAAAGCCTCAATTTAAAAACATTTCCTAAAGGCCTATAACATAGTAACAGTCATTAAAAGTTCCACTGAAAAACTGAAGACAGTTCTTAGCACAGAAGATTAAGTTCAAAAAACTAAGCAGTATCATGTAACGGATGGGTGAGGAAAAAGAAACAAAACAGAACCAAACACTGAAACCTTCTCAGTGCCTTTTTCTCCAAGTAAACCTGCTCCGACTTGACTCCTCCTGAAATTAATCTTTTAGATATACTAGTGTGGGATTGGAGCAACTGTATTCAAGAGTAATCCTCTAATTTGTAGCTTGCCACACTGAAGCAATGAATTTTGTTAACATTTTACATTTTTAAGTACACATTAAACTTAAAATAATCAAGAAAATAATGTAAACATGTAGCTGAGTCACAGGGATCTGGTAAAATTAAATACAGATTGAAATGGGATGGCTGTACCACTGATACTCTGCAATGACCTTAATTACTCAGTTTCCATTAATTCTAAGGTAACCCTCTCATTTCCATATACCCTAAGTATAATTGTTGTAAAATTTGCAGTAACACATTTATTTGTGGTAGTACATATAAAGTATGCAAGTCTACTTCTGATTTTACTCTTAATGCTGTGCTTACACTTAGAAAAAGTGAGACATATCTCAGTAGTTGAGGAGAAACATTTAATTGTAGAAATCGCAATCAATTCCAAAGAAGAAATGAATCATCTTTAGCAACTATAAGGCAAGATAATTAATCTGATATATGGGCCTGTAATTTGTGATATTTTGCAAGGGACTCTATAAATACCAAAATGTAGCCATGTTTGATATACAAGATGAATTTGGGGGGGAAGGAAGAGGAGAATTTTGGTATATCCTGAAAGGAAGACTAAATTTCTCATCCTCTGTAAGAGAAGGTTTTAGTAGCACTGGTCTAAAGCCAGCTTACCTAGGGTCACTGGCAAAATCCCTCTGATTTCTGCAGGAAGAAGCACAACCAAGAAAGTGCCTTTGAAAACATGACCCTAGGCCTAGCAAGCAGCAAGCAAAACCTCTTAAGCGCATAGCTGGAAGTGGAAGTGCAATAAAGTACTTTGTTCAATTATGAAAAGCCATTCATGGTAAACAACAAATGGTGACTTTTTACTTCTTCTTTACTTTTATTTATTTTACTGTAAGAGGAGTAAGCACTCAAGTTTATAAAACAAAGGGATAAATGACAAAGAGAAATCAGCCCTAAACATTTTGGTAGAGCAACCACTCCTTTGTTAGTTGTGTTCTCTCTATAAGAGAGATTCACAAGGGTAAAGCAGGAACATTGGCTTCAGAAGTAACCAAAATTGGCAAATCGTACAGAAAGACAGATAGCGTCATTGTTAAGAACTTGGCACCAGTGTGAATCTGAGCAAGCAAGAACACAGATCGCCTGTGATGGGAAATCTATCAGATGTAACAGAGCCAACTGATCGCTAAAAACCTAACATTAAGACCCCTTCATCCACTACTTACCTTACATTTACATAAGTTTAACTTTAAAGCAGAGAGACCCTGAACAGGCAATGTCTGAATTGAAAGAAATCTAGTTCATCCAAGAGAGAGGTCAAGACCTTCTGTTGATCAAAATGGGCTATCAACAAAAAGAGCAATACCTAAAATTAATTTTCTCAAAAGTAACATTTTTCCATTCAGGCTTTGTCTGGGCTGTAACAGAAAAAGGGAGGGAAGACTTGAGCATGTCTTCTGAGGGCAACAAGAGATAGCTTGTTTCCTGGAATCAGTGTCCTTTCCAACCACACGAGGTAACAGTGCATTTATCCAAAGCATATGTTAAGTGCAAATGCAACCAGTATAATTCATCAGCTCATCATACACAAGCCAGCAGAGCAAGATCCTAGCCAGGGCTGTCTCATGGAAGAAAACAGAAATGGCATACATAAATTGGACACTGTTACCAGGAACAGTTTAGCATCAAATGCTTTGGAAATCTGTGTGTATAAAGCCAAGCACATGCCAGTAGATTTCAGGCTGCAGACAGCTTTAGGGTGAGAGAAATTCCATCCCAGCAGGACATTGCTATCAGAACTTTATTAAGGAGCTTATATATGATTTCTTCTTCCTATATTAGGGAACTAAAACTACTGATGTGGGGGCTCAGATCAGTACAGTGAATGATGTGGTAGGGAGAACACCAAACAAGCACCTTCTTACAGCTTTGGTCACAGGAGACAGCAATGTTTGGCAGAAGGTGTTCCTTCTGCTGTCCTCTCCACAGCATTACACTACCTTGCCTTGCAAGGAGACAGCAGTGTTTGTCCACTAGTGTCACAGGCTGAGTTTTCACCCATGAGGAGTCTTCTTGAATGTGACAGTCACACGTCTACAGCAGAAACCAAAATATCTTTCTATGGCTTGGTTTGGAAAATCGTAGGAATTTCCTTCTCTTTTACAACACTGCTTCTTTTAAAAAACCCTCCTATTTTAAGAGAAACACAATCCACTCCAAACACAAAGAAATTAGGTGCTTTTACAAGCCTGAAGTTGGTACCAGCCATATCATCTGAACAGGAAGGAGTTAATCATCTCAGAAGTAAGTAAATCATCCCAGGTTACCCAGCACCAGAGCTGAATATCACTCTGAGGCAGCAGAGACCCTTAGCTCACACTACTAGGGCACAGTAGGAACTTCTCAAACGATCTGCATGTATCAGGGATATCCTGGAAAAGTTAGCTCAATTTCTTCCTTGAGAATTAGAATTATGTAAACTCTCCTCCAGAACAATGCAAGATATAGATTTGCTGTTACCCTAGCACTGCTGATCCAAAAGACATTTTTCTGATATTTATGTTTTTATGAAAACAATCAAATTATCAATTTCAATATTTTTTAAATAGGTTTTCCTGTTACCCGGTTAGAAATTATTTTTTCTGATAAGTTTCACTTCATGGCATTTCATTTTAAGAAACTAAGATGCTCTTAACAGTAATTATTTCAGTTGTATTGAAACATCCTGGCTGATACACGATTTTTAGACAAAAAAAGTAAATTTACTGGAGAAATCTGTACTCCCTGGATTTTTTTTTCCTCCTTAAAATTGCCAATAACATAAAGAATTTTCTTTCTAGTCAATAGAGAAGATGTGTGAAATGTAATTAATCTGATCACTGTTGCATTAGTCAGACCACTGGGCAACTTACTATGAGCTGTGAAGAGAACCAGGAAGAATAATCATCATCTGCAAGTGAAGGCTGGTGCTTGAAGGCTCTCCATGACCTTGATTCCCCATCATATTCTGCTATGCTTCCCAAAACAAAAGGGCAAGTCCTTTCTACCCCATACTTCTCCAATGCAAAATCCACATACATATTTAAGCATGCTTTTTCCTTCTACCAAACATACTTCAACTTGTATTCACATCTTATTAAATACCCAGAGCCTCCACCTCACTGGGTTCAGTCCCAAACCCACTGGCTTCTTCACCACAAATGTTGCCATGAGTCCAAGCCTTTTATTACTATAGGTAAAAACAAGACTGAGGAGGAGAAACCAGTCCATCACTGAAAGTACAGGGTGGAGAATAGCTGAAAATTCAGATCTGCCTAGAAATACATTCTCCTTACTAAGTAACTAGAAGTAGGCTACAATTAAACCAGAACAGCTAGTCAAACTGTGGGTCTGCTCCCTGGTGGCAAACTCACCAGTCTGAGCAGTAAGGATGAATGCAACATGCTTTTGTCTACCCCTGCCAACTTCAGTATTACTTAGGCAAAAAGGTAGGGAGTAGGGAATAAACAAAAGTGTGAAGCACATTCCAGCATCACCATCCTCAAGTGCCACATAATCAGTTCAAGAACTTTCCTCTATGATACTCTATTGTATTTCAGCTCCCTCCATGTACCTTTGTTTCCTACCTGCTTTGAAACACATTCACTAATATTTAGCTTTCAAAGAAGTGAGGTATGAGTTCTTTCACTCATCTTTTTCTGACCTAATCTGGGTCTTGCTATTCTCATCTACAAATGGGAAGGAGGGAGATAAGGGAGGAAAAGGAGGAAAAGGAGGAAAGGGAAGAAAGGGAGAAAAGAGAGGAAAGGGAGGAAAGGGAGGAAAGGGAGGAAAGGGAGGAAAGGGAGGGAGGAAGAATCCTGAATTAGCTGGCACAGCAGTTTTGATCCAAAGGTTTTCCTTACACCATCCTCTCCACAGCATTACACTATCTTGCCTTGCAAAAACAGCCAGTACCTTTGATTCATTTTTTAATACTAACCTTCCAGTCAGCAGCAGGATTTTATCCAGTTCAGTTTAAGGGAGTGTCAGACTGGTTCACCCAATCTAATGAAGCCATTTTCACCTATAGAGTTTCACGGAATAGGTGTAGTCCATGCTTCAAGACTATACCAAAACTAAGCCTTCCTCATAGCCCTTCAGCATCTCTGTATCTCATCCCTGTAATTTAAATTGGTAAAGTTCCTGTAAAATGCAGGAAGGCCCAAACTTTAAAACAGGTTCCTCTTACCTTAACAAAACAGCATCTGGAAAGCCTTTCTCATGTTAAGCAAAAGGACAAAGAGCAATAATGAGGAACACCACAGCAGGGTTATCAATGGCAGGACAGAAAAGATTGGAAGGATAACCAGCAAAGCAAAAGCTCATCTTTACAAAGCCAATAATTGTGTCCAAGACACTAGTAATTCCAAAGACAGCCTGTATGAAAATCACTGTGAACTGAAAACATGTAACTTGTGTCTCTGTGGTGTAAAACAAAGTTATGCTGTAGTAACAGTGTGAAAACTAAATCAAGACTGTTCAAAGCCAATATTGCTAAGCCACTAACCAAACAAGCAGGAATGGGAACCTATTGATTCCATAGAGCTGTACTTTGACAGTTTTCTTCATCTTCTGAAACATTTCTGTCACCTTGCGGAATGGAAAAATGGAGACTGAAACTCCTAATTAATACTTCCTAAAAACCTGAAGACACATTTAGATTAAAAAAAACCCAAACCTTGGTTTGTCAAAATACCTTATGTTAAGAAAAAAAATGGTTTTTAAATGATTATACTGTGGATTTATTACACTGAACACTTAGTTGTGACAACCTCAGTCAACTCAGCCAGGATACCTGGATGGGCTGGTGACACGCTCTGCCTTCCTGACAGACAGTTCCGCTGAGCACACAGGAATGCAGACAAAGCACAGAACTACAAGGGGCCAAAACCAGGTAAAATTAATGCATAAGCTTATTTTAATGTGCATCAAGACAGTCCGGACACTCACATGTACCTGTCTTCTTTCCCAGCCAGGGGAAAGGCTTCTAGAGATGCAGTTATGTTCCCCTCCCTCCTCGCTGGCCCCCTGATCTCACAGGGTGAAAACCAGGGCAGCATCAGAAAAGAGCTGAGGGTTAAACACATCGGTAAAACAATAAATATCAGCTAGACAGCCACGAAGGTCAGGAGATGTTTAGGGAGATTACAAGTTCAAAGACCATAGCGGCAGTAGGTATTGACAGATGAAGTGTACTTCTTCTGTAAAATATATGCAAGTTGTATACATATATATTGTACATATATACAATTTTTCATATAAAATTGCATTAATTTTTACTCTTAATGAAAATTATTTTTCAAAAAGGCCTGAAACATGAACATGGAACATGGCCCCATGGTAACCCCTGACCCCAATGCTTCACTTCAGTGGTCTCCAAGCAGCAATTCTCCCCACCCTGGCCTCTCCAGCTCGCTTGAATGACTCACTAGCAGCACCCAGCAGCCACACAGCATTCAGGCACAATTTCTCCAGCAGTCCCATCCCACTGCCACAGCATGAAACAATCATCCTCACTGGTACCCCTATGCGGAAACCAGTGCCAAGGCTCCAAGCCACCTGGGAAAGGAGACACAGGTCCCTAATGCTGCTTTCAGACTTCAAATTCAGGACATATTAGGGTACCAAGAGGCCACTGAATTGCTAACAAGCTTTTAGGCCAAGCAGGCAGGAATAATGTCTCGCAGAAGACTCCTTATCTGAGACCAAGTGTCCTGAAGCCATCTGGGAACCCCAGCAGGCCAAAAAGCATAAAGAAAATATGTCTGCCATCCCTCACCAGGTGAAGAGGTCAGGCTGCATTTAAGAAGTCAACCAACACCTACAAAATACTTTAAAAATCACAAAGCCTTTACAAAAGGTAGCCGAAGGTCTACAATGCTACCCGTCCTCCTCCAAAATAATCAGATTTTAAACATGCCCTTCAGAGAAATGGTCCAGTCATTAACAGTAGTTGTTTCTTATGTGCTTCAGTAAAAGATGTAGTACTACAGAGACTAAAAGGGACTTAGAGAAAAGAAGCCACAAATCTTTGTCAGCCTCTCAGAAATGAACATTTAATACAAATGGCTTGGAGTACTTCACTTCTCGCTCAGCCAAGGTACCAATTATGGTAAATTTACCACTTTGATAAATTTTAATCATTATTGTTAATGGCTCCCCCAATTTATTTTATCCCCTCCTTGCACTAATGAGCTGTGCACAAAGTCTCCTGTCTCGAATACCTTCCCCTCCCAGCTGAATAAAGTAATCTTTTGGATTTCTACCTATAATTCTGCTGACTTTTCCAGAGACATATGAAAGGACTCCAGACATGCGGACATCCAGCAAGTTTGGGTCAGAAAGTACAGTTACAACACACCCAGCAGACATTAATTTCCCTTTTCTTGCCCCTATTTCTACTCCCTTGCTTCCCATCCACCCAACCCCCAGTGTTTCAATATCTTCATCAGCAGGTGAATGCTTTCTTTTGTACTGTAACTGTCAGTATAAAAGCAACTCATAGTTTAGGGCTAAAATTGTGGAGTTGCCAACTAAATATCCACCACCCCTTTAGTTATTAGTTGGCATTAATTTAACAAGCAGGTTTACAGTTTCAAAAGAGAGAATACATGGCATCCTAGTGAGATGCCTCCTCGCTTCTACAAAACTCAGCACAAATCCAGTCTCCTTATCCCAGCAGCACAAAGGAAACCAATGATTCAGGCTTATCAAAACAGGATCAACTGGAGATACTCTGAATCCATACATCCGGTGTACAACAGAAGCACACAACTTTGACTAGACACCACTTCTGCACACAACTTTGACTAGACACTACTTCCAAACACAAAAGTTAAGGGACTCTGTTAAAACGTGCAAAGAGATTCAGGTAGTCTGGACGCTGATGTTCCTCCACATGGTTATAGGGATCATGCAGCAGTGTTAAGAAGTAGTAAATCAAAACATCTTGAAGAAATTTCTGCTGTCCAATATAAGTCAGGGAGTTCACTGCCACAAGAGGGTGATGAAGGCAATTTACAAAAGTGGTAGATGTTTATATCCCAGCCCCAGTCCTCCAGAGCTCACAAAATCCTTGTGACCAGGTTATCCTGGAGCCAATATCAGACAATCTGGCAACTTTGTTGCTACTCGGAATCTAAGCAAACAAGAGAAGAAATTCACATACAGAACTCCTCTCACATTTATTTCAACAGTAAGTGCGTACAAACATATTCTGAGTAGTTTTTAACATCATCCCCTGAGAAACTCATGAAGAGTGATCCAATCAAAAGAACATCTGAGACAACTTCTCTTCTATGTTAATGACTAAAATTAAACAAATAAGCAAACTTTTATTTATTTTTTTTCTCTCCTTTTGTCTCCATCCTCCCAACTATCTACATTCTTTATTAGCTAGTTCTAGATCTTAAAAACTTCCTTTCTGCTGTGTACCGAGCATATGGGGATTTAAAACACAAGCCAGTTTCAAAACTGTTTTTCTTCCTGAAGATGCAGTGGGTTCAAGGCACATTGTATCCCATTACATCAGTCCTCAGACTATCTGGCTGTCTAAGCTCCAGAACTACAACGAAAATACATTGAGCAATAACCCTAGTGTCCTCTCTGCATAACAACAGTAGTCTTCATGCTCAGAATATTCTAACCTGCCTCCATTACCAATAAAATCTTTCTAACAAGGAATTTGTGCTCATGAGTAGTTTTATCTTTCACAGTGTTGGACACTGCCGTGACCTCCTGGGTTCTGAAGCCCTCCAGGGCTTTCGTTATGAAGAATCACCATCTTTTTCTGCATGCACAGGGGCCAGTTTCAGGGTTGGATCATGGCAGTGGCTGCGTAAGGAATAGTCCCATGCAACACAGCAACACATTTAATGGGGAATTCCCTTTTCACTCTCTGCTACAAACTCTGTGCCATATGGAGAGCTGGCAAAAGGGTGAGGACAGATGTCTGGAGACATTATAGTTACTATATTAACTGCCTGTGAGTTTATTTATCAAAAGGCGATCACCTTCCCTTCTGGCGAGAATTTATTTTAACTTTCTTTGCAGCTTTGAGAAGCTGACAACAAATTACTATTACAGAGTTTTCAAAAAGTATCCAGTGATTTGCAGCCTCCTCCCCAGGCCCCATGTACACTGGATCAAGCTGGTAACAGGAGCGCACAGCTATACAAGCAAAAAACCACTGCTACATCAAAGAGAAGCTTCCTCCTGTGCATTCAGAGAAAGGAGAAGATCAGAGCACATGAACAAGAACAACAAAAACACTCTTTTCTTTCTCAAGAAGGACATGGATCTACATTCTATAAGAAAACAACATCTTCCACAGAATCTACCCAGTTATTCAGTTTCCAGAAATGTTTCACAAAGACAGCTCCTAAAAGATGTCCTTCGATTCAACCTGGAGTTCATTTCCTGTGGATTAGTGAGAGCATTAAATGCCCATGTGGTTCTGGTTCTTGGAAAATAGGAAAACAAAATTGGAAAACTCGGATATTTTATTTGGTCGATGAGAAGCTCGACATGAGCCAGGAGTGTGCGCTTGCAGCCCAGAAGGCCAACTGTATCCTGGGCTGCATCAAAAGAAGCATGACAAGCAGGTTGAGGGAAGTGATTCTGCCCCTCTATTCCTCTCTTGTGAGAACTCATCTGCAGTGCTGTGTCCAGTTCTGGAATCCTCAAATGGGTCCAGAGGAGGGTTACAAAGATGATCAGAGGGTTGGGGCACCTCCCATACGAGAACAGGCTGAGAGATTTGGGGTTGTTCAGCCTGGAGAAGAGAAGGTTCTGAGAAGATCTTATAGCGACCTTCCAGTACCTGAAAGAAGCCTATAAGAAAGATGGAGAGGGACTATTCATAAATGGTTGTGATGATAAGACAAGAGGGTAATGGGTAGAAACTGGAGAGGGGCAGATTTAGGCTTGATATATGGAAGAATTTCTTCACCATAAGAGTGGTGAGACACTGAAACAGGTTGCCCAGGGAAGCTGTGGATGTCCCATCCCTAGAGGTGTTCAAGGCCAGGTTGGATGGGGCCTTGAGCAGCCTGATCTAGTGGGATGTCACTGCCCATGGCAGGGGGGTTGGAACTGGATGATCTTTAAGGTCCCTTCCAACTCTAACTATTCTATGATTCTATTTAGAAAATCTCTTTCATCAGTGAATCTGCTTTTGGAGTTTGCATCTTGTAAGCAACACTTCCTGTAGAGGAATAGCCATTGGCCATACAAATCTGTAGTCTCACAACCTGAAGATGGTAGTTCAAGTGGAAACTCAGTTCAGTCAGGCTCAAATCCCAAAGCTTGTTGCAGTATTTGGAAGAGCATCATAGCTACAAAACAAAGTCAGCTTAATACAGCTCTAGTTGATGTGAAGCTGATGGGGTGCTATCCTAGCATCACCTTCACCTAAGCACTGGGAGGACTGCAATAGTGAAGTCACAGACATTTGGTCAGAGATGAGGGAAAACGGAGAAGTTAACTATCCTTTTTCCCTGGGAAGGCGTGTTCTAGAAGGAACCCTGAAACATTACTTGCTACAGAGAAATTTCAGAAAAACAAGTTGGCAAAAGGGGAGAGACCTGCTAGCATATTCCTCAGATTAGCTACCAACATACCTACAAACTGGACAGGTTGGATCAATGGGCCAAGGCAAATTATATAATTCAACAAGGCTGAGTGCTTAATATCTTTATTAATGTTCTGGAGTAGGGTACTGAATGTACTCTCAGTAAGTTTGTGGATTACACCAAGTTGTGGGGCAGTCTTGATCTACTTGAGGGAAGACATGACAGAGGATTCTGGACAGGCTGGATCAATGCGTCCAGGCTACATGGGGTTCAACAAAGCCAAGTGTCAGGTCCTGCTCTTCGGCCACAACAACCCTATGCAATGCTACACTCTAGTGGAAACCTACTTGGCCAAAAAGCCTGGTCAACAGCTGGCTGAATACGAGCCAGCAATGTGCCCAGGTGGTCAAGAAGGCAATAGCATCCTAGCTTCTATCAGAAATAGCGTGGTCTGCAGGAGTAGAGAAGTGATTGTTAACCTGTTTTGGGCCCCTCACTAAAGTGAAGACATAAAGGTGGTGGAGCATGTGTAAAAAAGGGCAACAAAGCTGGTGAGGGGTCTGGAGCACATGTCTTATGAGGAGCAGCTGAGAGAACTGCATCTTTTTAGCCTGGATAAAAGGAGGCTCAGGGGGGACCTTAATGTTCTCTACAATTTCCTGAAAGGAGGTTGTAACAAGGTAGAAGCTGGTCTCTTCTCCCATGTAGTAAGAGATAGGACAAGAGGAAATGGCCTCAAGTACCACCAGGGTAGGTTTAAACTAGATATTAGGAATTACTTCACCAAAAGGGTTATCAGGCACTGGAACAGGCTACCCAGGGAAGTGGTTGAATCACCATCCCTGGAGGTATTTCAAAGACATGTAGAACTGGCGTTTAGCAACATGGTTTAGTAGTGGACTTCGCAGTGTTAAGTTCACATTTAGACTCAATGTTCTTAAAGGTCTTTTGCAAACTAAATGATTCTATGATGCTATGCAAAATGGCTGTTCTTCAGAATGGCAGCCTATCCAGTATGTCCACCCAACTGCTGCTAACGCGTTCTGAACTTTTACCCAATCCAAGCACAGCTGTAGATGATAGTGCAATAAAAAGGCTGTCTCTGCAGAAACAGCCTTCATTAGAGGGGTAAGAAGACACACACACACACACACACACACACACAAAGGTGAAAAATCCATTATATAAGTGGCAAGGTATCTTGGCACTTTCTACAACATAGAAATGATTGCCCACCTCCTTGGAAGACTTTGGCATTTACAGAAGAGGGGGAAAACAACTGGAAACCATGCTAGCAGTTCAGGGAAACAAGAGCTGTGAGGTTCTCATGATAAAATACCATTTACCAGTCTATTATCTCTCTTTCTTCTGGCACTTGATGAAATTGCTTGCCTGTTTTTTCCACCAAAATTCAGGTCAGTCGCTGTCCGTCATTCACAGCGTCACAGCTACTCTGAAGATACACATGAAAGCAGTAGCTGAAAAAGCGAACTGCCAGGCACCACTGCGATGCAGGTCAAGCATATGAACATTTTTTTTTTTGCCTGTGCAAAAGGCCATGCTTATTTCCCCCAAAATGTAAATCCCAGACACCTGTGAGGAGGCAGATACAGTGGGCAAGCAAAAGCTGCCATCCCACTGCCCCACATGATGAAAAGCTTAGTTGGCACAAAGGTGGGAAATAACATCTCACCTCTCACAGCAGTTCAGTTCAGCAGGCACAGAGGATGTTGAGCGACATACTGAGCAACAGCATGCATGTACAGATCCTTCTCTCATCCCAGATGCCTGCCCGCACAGCCCATAAAACTGCAGTAATATTCCCAAGACTGTAGACACAAGAGACTTGTTAAATAGGACCTTCTTTGAAGGCAAGAACAACAAGAGCAAAACAGAGACTATGATGATGAACTGTTCACAACAGCTATATCTCTGCAGGGGAGGGATTTGCTGGTTTTAAACTCTCAGCCAGCAGATGATTAAATTCCTTTCCAAAGGGTTCACTGACCAACAGAAAATAGTGTGCATGTACGTATGCAAGATTTTCTTTTTTAAAGTTAAGTTACTATTACTTTAACACAAGTTTAAAGGAACACAACATATATTGCATCTAATGCAGGAACAACTGCAAACCAAAATTTCATGACTTATCTTTTTTTCACCTGCTGCAATGCCTTCGCTCCCCTGTTTATTTGCAATACCAAAGGGCCAAGTTCCAGAAGCTGTAATCTCCATGCCTGATGCTGGGTCAAAACAAAGGAAAAAAAAGAAAAAAGGAAAATGGTGGGGCAAATGCAGCCTATGTTACCCTTATGCTCTGTTCCTTCTCCACCATGCTATTCCCTAATGCATTCAAGTTGCTTCTGGTCTTTTTATTTTAGGTCAATGCTCTCTAATATTACTGTTCTTTGTCTAAAAAATTAAGGTTCTTTTTAAAGGAAAAAAAAAATCACACACAGACCCCCTTCTTAGGGACTAGTTAGATTGTTCTTCATCTTTTAGCTTTTTTGAGGTGTGGAGAAGAATGGGAGATATTTCTTCTCACCAGATTACTGTCTGATCTATTTTTTTATTCACTATGTAGCTCAGAGACCAAATCTGAATCTGCAATTCACATGCAGTAATGGGACTGAAGGAGCCGAGATTTCAAGAAAGATACCAAATATAGTGAGTTCCACAATGAAACTGCTGGAAGAAGCAATTCTGAACAGTCATTTTCAGTGGCTCGCGTCACCAGCAGACACTGCTCCCACGTGTTAAGGCACAACTCCTTTTCCCCAGCTGCCATCCTCTCTTGTGAGCATATGACAAAGGGAGACTCTGAGCTTCTGCAACAAAGCAGGAGAAATTTTCTACTTTCTTAAGAAGCAGCTCATTAAACTGTGTTCAAGGCCAAAACAGCCAATGCACCTAAGTACCACAAAACTGCCTTAGAGAGGCAAGGATTTAGCCTGAGTGGATGTTCTTTCATCCTTTTTAAGTGCTGTGTTATGCGTCTGTCCCAACTGCACTTTGCCACAATAGAGAGGTACTGATATGAATAAATGGGGAACTAATGCCTAGCTGCAAATACAAAACATTAACTTTATCTTGGCCATCATTGCTTTCTAATTAGACTAATAAATTTTAACAATAAAAAGCCCTATTTCCTGAGATTAAATTGCTTCTACCATAATTAAAGGAAGGCTGTGGGAAGCAGGCCAAAATAACTATAGCAATGGCCTGCAAGCAGAAGGACAACTCTGCCCATGACAGCAACATGCCTATAAACCCATGGTTAGTACCGCACTGTCCCAAACACAGAGTTCTGAAACAAGTTATGTTATATCATGTTCCGTAATAAATCTGCGTACACACTTAATTACATGGTAAGCAGGACACAGCTCTCACAGGAGAACAAGGTATCTGAAATTATTCCCTTCAGGACAACAGCAAATGTGTTCCCATAGATCACAAGGTACCAGAAGAGTATCTCAAAGGAATTTGATCAAGAATTGGGTATCTTGCTGCAGTTACACTCTCCATAAAAAAAGCACACCTTAAATTTCTGAATCAAGACCTGCTCTCAGAATGAGTGGTGCAAAATCCTACATCAGTCCTTCTCCTTACTCTGTAGCTCAACTTCCTCCCCCAGTATATTTTGGCTACTTGGATGAAAAGCAGACAGCTTATAAGTATCTGGCCATCAGTTAGCTACAGGCTGTGTATAAGTGTACTAATAAAAGTCCTTAATAAAAATACTATAGATTCCCAATATATATTTTAAAAAACAGTTCTAAATAACAGCCATGCACCTTATTCTGTATTTAAAAAACAAAATCTGTATAATATCACATTCAAAAGTCACTTGGGAGAACAGATGAGTACTCAGAAAAGGCACACAACTTCTGCTTTACATCCCATGCATCCACAAAGTTTGCACTTTGCTCCAAGTGTTATAAGATCAAAAGGAGCCCTGAGCAAGTAGAGAACAAAGCACTTCAATTAAAGCACTGAAGATTCAACACCAAAGATGAGGAGAGAAAAAAACAAAACACCAGAAACACACACATGAAAATTATTTGTAAGAAGCACAGGGATGATGGCCAGCACCATCTGCCCTCAGTCGTATTTCTTGCATAGGGACTGTTAGAGGCTGCGCTAAGGGGCGAAGACTGAACTGGTGCCTTGACATGGCAGAGATATCCAAGAATTATAATGACATATTCTTGAGTACAAGCAAGGGCAGGGATAACATCAATACTTACGATAACTTAAAAGTGAAGCTACAGGGATCCAGAGGGAGGCACCTTTGAAAATAAAAAAAAAATGTAACATTCTGGAGATTAAAACAAATGATCTAATAGTCTCTTCTAGCTGTAAAAACCTATAATAGTCAAATCAAAATTCCGGGCAGATAATTCTCCATCAATTATATATTATAAAACAAGACATCAAGGCACACAGTGGTTTAGAAGATGGAAACACGGGAAAAGTTAAGGGACTTGTGGCAGCCAACAGAGGAAATTAGCAGCTGTCAAATAACCCACTAGATCACTGCTCCCCTTACTCCACAGAGGCACATCGCTTTGAGTTTATTCCTCATTCAGATTACTGTCCATTAGATCTGCTCCATTTTTAAGTCCTTCATAACACACACACTGCCAAGATTCTATCGATTTCAACAAAGCACTCTGTGGAACAAGAGGGGAACATTGGTGCCGCCAGACCCTCAGCTTTGGAAACCTTCCAGGGGAAGCACAACTACACCAAATTTCTTCCCACTTGTGCCAACTGGGTTGTCAAAAGCACTGTTTGTGTTTATGCCACATTATAGGGCCCCTCTGAGAGGGGAAAAGACAAGTCAATGGGATAATTTAATTTGGACTCAACAACTACAAAAGAGAGTGACCCTACTGGAACTGGTTCATTCTTAGGGGCTGAGTTATGGTCACCGTGATTCCTGCCCCCGAGAGAGCTCAGCAGGCCAGAATACAAATTAAAAGATTATAAATAGCACCGAGCAAGGGGTTTTGTTACCATCTCTAAGGCAGCACTGTGCTGACCTGAATTCAGGCTTCACCATGAATCTGAAATACAGCTTGAGCCCCCAAGAAAAGTTCAGAGAAGTGTCAGCACCATCCCAGTGAGAGCTGTGAATTGGAATAACCCCCTTGCCTTTCTCTCATGGTGCCAGAGAAGCATTTATAACTTCAACTTGAAGCCAGATGTAAATGGATGATTTTGTGCAGTCTTAACCCAAGACCTGACGTTCATGCAAAGCATTCAGAGCAGGAATTTGGCATTCTCCGGAGGAAGAGAGGGCACACAATCCAAAACCAGTAAGCACATGCAAGCTTCAAACTCTCTCTCGAAGTTAAACTTCATGCCACGTCAAGCTGCTTGTCATATCCTGATGGAAGATAAGCTTTCTTCTTACCTTGCTTTGTGATGAGAAGTTGCATGGACCATGGGGCAAAAGCAAAGAGCTGGGATTCGTGAACCTGTGTTCTGCTTATGCCTCTGTAACTCATCCCTGATATAGCCTTACCTGGCCACCCTGACATACCTGTGCTTCTCACCACTTTCACTATTAAAATTTGTATGTTTGGTCTAAGGTCACTCTTTTAATGGAGGGCATATTCTATTGTGGGAGAGTGGCTTTCCCAGCAAGGCCATGACTCGCTCCAGCAGCTATTAGATAACTCCTCTGTGTAGCAACTTTGTGTATCTTACCCCCAGCAACATGGCAAGGCCAAGATGCCCCTGCTGTACAACAACAGGATGAGAGATACTGGGCCTGGGAAACGAAGAACTTAGACACAACAGTAGCCTGCAAGTAGGAGAAAAACATGTAGTCATTATTTTTAAGAAGTAGCCAATTAGAAGTCTGTTGTTAGGTAAACGCCTCTCCTATGTCTTGTTAAGAAAGCTATGTAACTTGTATACTCTGGCTAATAAATTGAAGCTTGTTTATCAATTATACTGGTTGTGCAGAGCTTCCCTCTCCGCAATATTCTATTTTACTCAAAAGCTTCAAAATTACTCCCTGATATTTCAGAAAAGTGCTGAAGACCTCCAAAACAGAAGTGGTTTACCATGAGTGAAAGACCTTTGGGGAGTTCCAGTTGTAAACAAAACTGCGTTACCTACAATAATTTAAGTCAAATGAAGACTTCAGCTGGGCTTAGAGCCCTGCTACCATACGTGGTAGAACTTCAGGTAGCCAGAATGACACTTTATACCTCAAAGAGCACAGCTGCCATACAAAACAAGTGACAGCCGACACTATAGTGACTAACTGCCTTCACATGAGAAGTCATCAGCATAACAGATCATTTCATAGGACTGGGTTCCTCATAGTCCCAACTCATTTCAAGTATTGTGAGCATCAGTACAGCAGCTTTAAATTCATGGTCACAAACCTAGCAGTTTCTAGCAAAAAGTAAAGAAAGTTAGCAAGAAAGCTGAAACTTATCAATTTTGAGGTAAAACAAATGCTAAAAATAGACCTCTTCATGCAGTGTTTCCCAGATCATGGGGAAGGGTTTCTTATTCTTCATCCTCCTCTCCAGAGTTTTTGCAGAACTATGAGATGTGACTGGTCTGAACAAAGAGATCCTTTACAATTATCTGGAAGCCTTTAAAAAAGGCTGATGTTAAACATCACATTTTATGCTGCTGTCTCATCACAGGCCTCAATGAAGAATGGAGCTTATGTCAGACTCACTATTTGTTTTTCCTTTTATGGACATGCACACTTCTGTGCTAACACTTCACTAAGAGAGATATATTTCTTAAGCGAGACAGAGATATGAAAGGAGAATGCCTTGAAGATCCTTCTCCCCCTTTTAATTACAGAGTTTTAATATAATAGTTGGGGTAATAAAACCAGATTATTCCACCAATATTCAAGCTGAGCAGGGTTTAGCACACAATAGCTTTCACCAAAACTCATGAGATTCAGAAAACCAAGTTAGTGAATCCAAGCAGAGACCACAGCATCTGGTTCAAAGTGAATTTGTAGAAATAAAAGCCTCTCATTTCTACAGAGATCATTTAATAACACTGCAGTCACACTGCTCTAAGATGGCCAATCTCTGCTTAATAATGCTGCTGCCCTGGGAGGCATCTCTGCTGAGCAAGGATTAAAAACCTCCAAGTTTTCTGGTTTTCAGTGCCTCTCCTTCCCCACCACCTCCAAAGAACTGGTATTATCCCATGTACCTGCTCTGTACCTGCCCTGCTCCTATTGCTGTCTTTCCACCTACACGATCGATTTCCAATGTTGCAGACAAGACCAATGACTAACGTACTGGTTTGCAAACACAACCAGACTCATGGCTCTTCCCAAAGGCATTTATCAGTGTATTTTAGGAAACAGTTTGAACAGATGGCAGCAGGTTGCTAGAAAATTGTTTAATCCTCCTCCATGTGCTTTGGAGACAGCATTTTTCTTAGAACAGGCAGCAGTGCCTTGATCTGTTGTACCAAACTACAGATTTATAAGGGTTGGTATTATTAGACACTGGCAGTTTTCTCAAAAAAAGAACAGTGCCAAGGCACTTTTCCTAAGCATCAGTCAGTAGGAGTGTGCATCCCTCAGCAGGAATGCTGGAAAAGCCCTAAGAGAGCCAGAGCTGTGATTGCACTGAAGTGGCAAGGGTTGGCTTGCAGTAATCCCTTCCAGACATGCTCCTTCAGACAGCAACAATGCTCATGTGGCTGAGGCCTTTGGCTGGCTCTACAGCAAATTGCCACTACTTATCTAGGGCCAAGCCCCATGAGACAATCTCCATTCTGCAATCACCCCAGCTAGCCTGTGGACAAGGCAGGCCTCCTGTGCTCCCCAAACCCCCAAAATCTACAAGCCACAAGCTGGACTTCAGTAAGGGAAATTCTTGCCACCCAGGGATGCATCTCAACACTCGAATCTAGCAGGAAATAACAGCAAACACTAATGCCCTTTCAAGCTATACTACATCTCTTTTCCTCCCAGGTATTCAACCTCCACTACACAAATCTACAAAATGCCTCATAGCGAAACAAAAAGACCCCACAAATCTGCTTCCAAGAAGGACATTCACCCGCAAAACCTCCTTTACCATCCTGAATTCAGAGACAGAGTAATTGCTGTAGATGTGTCAGGAAAGAGATAGGAACAAATTATTTTAAAAGGTGTATTAAGTGTAGATGAAATAAGTACAGCCTGTTCAACACTGTAAAACGCACATTTCTTTCAAGAGGATCCTAAGGCCATCTGCCTGAGATTTCATACCTGGGCAGTGCCACCTGCAGAAGTCTGCCATGAAAAGATGAGAGGATTCAAAGGCAACAGCATGAGGAAGCAGTTATGACAGAATGAAATGTCATGGCACAAACCTTGACCATCTCTTAATTACCACCTGTAAACACCAAATATAATTTAATGTTTTATTTAACACAACACAGACATGCACTAGGCACTAAGAGGACTCAGGCAATTTTGATACAGGGAAACATGCATGTGAGAGCATATCTAGACAAGATTTTTTCCTACAAAATGAACTCAAAAACATCTGCAAATTTCAATACAATTATACATACAGAACAGCAATTTCTAACGAAGGAAAAAAGGGAAAACAGCAAAGGCTAAACTGAAAGCACTACTTTAGAAGACAACTATTTCATCTCTATAGTCAGGCTTTGTCCCATCACTCCTCATCCATGGTGGGGCATCCACTGATGGCAGAAGATTTAGGATAGGGCCCATATATTATACTGATTTTGTCAACTTGTAAAAGGCAGAAAAGATGCATACAACTTGTTTTAATTTCTAGGTTTTAAATAAGATAAGCCACATACTTTCAAAGATGCAGGACGTTTGAGGTACATTTGTATTTCTGTCAAAGGTGCAACTAACACATGTCAAAATACCTGCAGTATGTTTAAGCAACCTGATTCAAGTGCCAGAAAGAGGTGACAAGGGAGTGTTGTCCTGCCAAGGCTTCACTACTATTGCTGGCATGATAGACTCGATCAAAAGTAGGTCTCACACTGCAATTATAATTACAATTTACAGTAATAGCAGATTTGTGTTTCACAGACTTTCAATATGATTTAAACTGCTACGGGACCAATTTTCCTCACTAATCACACCTTTAGGGGTGTTCAAGTCATAGAGAAGTCTAACTTTTGATCATTTTTATTTGAGCTACCAGCCATGACAGGCATGCAGCCACAAACTACAAGTCTGAAGGACTTTGCTAATTCCAAAATCAAAGACATCACATCCTCTCCTGAATTATCTGGGGCCACTGCAGTTTTCTGTCCAACCATTCCTATTAAACACTAAACCATGCCCCTTAGCACCTTGTCCTCCTGTGCCTTGAAAACCTCCAGGGAAGGTGAATCAATCACATCCCTGGGCAGCCTGTTCCAGTACCCAATGACACTTTCTGTGAAAAATTTTTAACTAATGTCCAGCCTAAATCTCCCCTGACGGAGCTTGAAGTCACTCCCTCTCGTCCTGTCCCCTGTCACTTGGGAGAAGAGGCCATCACCCTCCTGTCTACAACCTCATTTCAGGTAGTTATAGAGATCAATGAGGTCTCCTCTCAGCCTCCTCTTCTCCAGGCTAAACAACCCCAGCTGTCTCAGCCGTTCCTCATAAGGCCTGTTCTCCAGTCCCTTCACCAGCTTCGTTGCTCTTCTCTGGACATGCTCCAGAGCCTCAACATACTTCTTGTGGTGTTTGCAGCCTAGCATCTCAGGATTGTGCCTCAGGAGCACCCAGGGCATCATTTTTCTGTGTGGTAAGCAGTTTGTGCTATGTACCATTCACTTTGTATATTCTTTTACTGTTTATTGATATTCTCCTCCTCTGATGTCCTGTTAAACTGTTTTTATCTCAGCTCACAAATTCTAACTTCTTTGTTTCCAATTCTCCTCCCCATCTCAACAGGGGCAGGGGCAGAGGCTAACTGAGCAAATGGTTGTGTGTGATTCTTTGTTGCTGGCTGAGGCTAAACCAGTTCTCTGGTGATATATCATTTGCAGCTAATTATCTTGTGCAAATTCCTGTCTTCTTAAATAGCAAGTTAAAAAAGCATTTCACTTAGGCCTAACAATGTGACATTGACATCTACAGTAACATTATTGCTAGCAGCTAGTGGTAACAAATTTTAACAGTACCACCCCATCCCTCTGCTTGCATATGATACCTCAGACTCATCTCTCCTGCAGCAAAACCTATTCTTCATTGGAAGCTTCTTGCATTCTTCTGTTGACAGTCTTTGAGACACAGCCAGTCCACAATGACTAATCTGATCATTTGATTAATTACGTTCTGATAAGCAGCTTTTCTCCCTACCTTTCACAAGAGTAGTCATGGCCCAGTCCTGCCCTTAATTCATCACATGAAATTTGATTTCCCATCACATTCTGACAAGCTGAGAATAAAGTCACAAATGACCACTGCCTTGCTGCACACCAGTAAATCTTGGAAACAGCAGCAGAGAGTAAGAGTTGACAGTGTGGCTTGAAATTAGCTCCAGAGTCAGCCCATTGCCACAGGAAGGCATCTCATGCTACAAGGAGAGATGCTCACATGAGCTGGTAGTCCTGACGCCCTTGTCACAGCAGTGGTTAAAGGACGATGACAAGAAAATAGGCAACTTCCTGCTTTCTAAAGGAAGTCCTCTCCTTTCTCTTTCCACTGCCCTGCTTCATAGCCCAAAGCAGAGCTGCATCCAACACCACCTTGTCATGCTATGCCTTCAAAGTGCCACTGAACCCTTACTCTGGTGGCAAAAGAAGAAATTGCCAGCAGGAATTACAACGCAGACAGCAGTGGCCACAAACATCCTAATTTTCCCCAGAGGCAGGCCATGTATGCTTGTTGTGATCCAGAGCCATCTGCAAGGAACTGGATATTTGCAAATAAAAGGAGATTAGGACAAGGCATTAATCCAGCATCTGCTGCTCACTTATGCTGTCCCCTGAAAAGAGCCCAGATATAACATTTAAGTCATAGCACTCCATTCTGAGCTACTGTTAAATTAAAAAAAGATTTTGATAATTAACAGATAAACAAATTTGGTATACTAGTTTTTATATTAACTAAGCCACATGAGGTCCATAAGATATGGAGCTGTTAAGGAAAAAAAAGTGAGATTCCCTTTGGGCAAGGGCAGCTCCCCGTCAGCTGTGCCTTCCTGTGCACTGAGCCCCAGAAGACAAGACATGATACAGCCAGGAACAGAACTGGCAATAGCTTATCCAGAAACCCTTGCCTGTAGGAAGGCTTAACTTCTTGAAGTGTACCAAAATAGCACAATAGGGTTATTGTACCCAGAGCTGGATGGCAAAGGCTTCTGCTGTCCTTGGGAATCATTTCTACTGTTGGATGGAAGGGCGCAGCAGAAAATGGCATCCACAGATTTTACAAAAGACTCTGCTCTGTGCACTGCAACACAAGAGAGCAAGGTCATTAACCCAGCAAGCTCACTTCTACTATTTATTTGGGTTTCCTTCATTTCCACAGTAACTATGTGGCTGTCAGTGCTGCTTTTCTGAGGAGAAGGAGAAAAATTAAGCCTGGGGAAAAACATCCAGTTCAGAAACAGAGATGAAAAGCATTTCATCTCTGTGTATTGTCTGTTTTTCCACTAGCAGCCACTTTCACAGAGGATTTTGCCTGACAGAGCTGACAGGTACTCACTGCTGCTCAGATTTTGGATTTGATACCTTTCAGATGTAGTTGGCACATTCAGCATTCAAAGGCATCACACACGTGGCACCACCTGCATCCTCTGCTGTGGGAACTGAGAGCACATTTCATATTACAAACACTGACTGTCGACCACTGCCATTTGATGCTTTCTATTTAGCATTTTTTCAGCTCAGTTTATTTACTTTAAGATGGAAAGAAGATGTTTCATTAGAGGCACTTCCCACAGCCTACTTAAAGCACTGATGATTCAGTGCATTTTTATTGGTCTGGGTCTCATCACTTTGCCTTGAGTTGCAGGTCTTTAGCAGACAGCAGCAAGCCAGTACAGTACCCACTACCTTACAGTGCCAGGCCCAAGGTTTAGCCACTAAAGGGGGCACGCCACAACCTGCAGTCACCACAAGAGCCATTTTGGCCCACCATCACTCAGGCCTAGTCCTCCTCTATGACTTTCAATTACAGGCACCAGCAGCTCCAGCCCTTCCAGCCTCCACAGCCCAGCCACAATCTCCCTTCTAGAAGGGCAGCACTTATTTATTTTCCCTGAATCCACCCTCAGAGCTGAAAACCCTTTAAATCCTATTTGGAACCAGGGAGTCCAAACAGATTAATAGCCTTATGAGGCAAAACAAGGTCCTGGACACCAACGTTCAAAGAAAAATAAGTATCTACAGTAGAGCACATCTCTCATAGATGTAAAAACTCCAAGGAGGCAGACTTTCTCCAGTCGGATAGGGCTGCCTCCTCTGGAGTGGCTACTAGGTGAGCTGGCAATACCTCCTGGAGAAGCTGTCTTCAGGATACACATCTGTTTCCCACCTCCCTCTTCAAAGGTTCATGAAACCAGCCCAAGCATCACTAAGCTGAGGCAGTCTTTTGTCACCCAAGTAGTATTAAAGCCACACGTGCGTTGCCATGCCATTAGTTTAAATCAGTTTTACAGTCAGTTCCCTGATCAATAAAATTCAAAAACATGACTGGAGAAAGGAATTAGCATCTGTAATCCCATGAATACATAAATCCCTTTGGTCAACCAGTTATTAATAGCTAGTATATTGTGGTTTATAGCAGGCCTACAAACCTGAGCCATCAGAAGCAGACACCAAAGACAACCGTGTAAGAAAGCTATTTGATTACTGGCTCCTAACAGCAAGTGTTTATGGAATACAAATGTGGTTTGCACTCCCTCCTGTTAGCAAACCTACTAACAAGCTTGCCAATTAAGAGCCAATTTGAAGACCTTGGAGGGAAAGCTGTCAGGAGCATGAACTCCCATGCCCCTGAGGAGCAGCTGTGGGACTCATGATAAGGGCCACCTCTGACACTTCTTGCTGATGCCACACACTTACCCCTTTAGCTCACTCCCCTCATCCAGGACATACAAACACCTGTCACACTTGCTTATTATGGCTTCTAAGGCACAGATATTGAAAATAAACAAATGCCAAAGATTAATAAAACCATCCTTACTCCTCATCATTGCAGACACATGACTAGCTCGAATGTTGGAAGCGTTAGGTAAGTGCACAAGCTTTAAAATAATAACTATATAACAAAGAAGTCACTAATTTCAAATCATCATGTTCATCTAATTATTTGGGATGAATTTTGTAATTTTGAATGCATTTGTTTCCATTTAAGGAATCAAGGACAGTTTGGGCAAGAGAATTTGGGGTCCTAAATCCCTTTGGATACTACTGTGCATGTTCCTCCTCTCATCAGCAATTAACTTAATGTTTATGAAAGTAAAGGCAAAGACATAAATGCTACACCATACCAAAGTCTCTGATAACAAAGCTTTATGATTTCCAGTGCAGTTGGCCACAGGGGCATGCACAATAGCTGCTGGCCACACCACACACCACTGAGACACAACTGCACAGAGTGCAAGCACATGAAGGCTGCTAATATCTCACACAGCAGTCAAATCTTTAAACAGCTATTTCCAATACACTTACTTGACTACCTTGGCCTGTGATTTAAGCAGATAATTTCATCTCCTAACCACTCCAGGCTGTATTTCCTTGCACTTTTCTTCCTTCAGAGGGTAACTAACAGTGGTATTTCTAAGAGAACTGTGACCAACACACTTCACCCCTCAAGTACCCCCCAGTGACTGCATTTAGACGTTAAATTTTCTTGCAACACTCATGTCCAAGGGACTGTTAAGAAGCAAACAGGAGCTGGACTCCTGGTCTAGGTTTCCTTCCAGATTTATCAGTCCCTCATTTATTTCATAACACCACACAATGAGTAACCCTCTGGAAATAACCTTTAGCAGAAAGTTCTGTTACTGAAATAAAAAGTCACAGTTTCTCTGAAACCATATCCTTCAGCTGAAACTAATTATGAGAAAGCTGTTCTTAATGAAAGTTTGCTTTAATATGACTATGCTATTCATAAGTTTGCTTTGGACAGCATCCAGGCGTTTTAAATTAAATATTAGCAGTCTGTTAGCCTATCAAACAGACCTAAGCATGTCAAGTTAGTATTTTAATAGCATTTTTTCTTCTACCTCTCTCCTCCTAGCCTAAATTTGGCTTCCTAATCGACTTGCTGCTTTAAAATCAGTAAATTCAAAAGTCTGAGGAGAAGATGTCACACTTTAATGGTTTAGGAGTACACCCTTTGCCTGGGTGATTGATAGATCAAATGCATGCTGAGGAATGCTGCTATGTTTCTTTCATCATTTCTACTTCTCCCAGGGCTAAGAACTGGACTCTCTAAAGCTATTTGCTGCTAGCAACAATAATCAAATTATCTCATTTATTATAAATGTAAAATCTATCTTACAGCCCTGAAGGGATGTTATTGAACTGACATTACTGCTTGAGCATCAACAAAGTTATACATGCAAATTTATCACCTAGGATGCTATTGAAAATACACACCAGGCATGCTGGGCTCTCTCTGGCTCATTACACTCCTTTCTGGTTATAGCCAGTCCCAGCCTGTTTGGTGAATAAGATATGGAAGGGCTGCACAGACATAGCAGTGACACGTCCTTCAGAAATGCAAGAGATATTTGGGATAACATTCACAGATGAATGGTTAAGAAAGGTTGATGCATTAATCGAGGGCTGCACATGTGACAAAAGGCACAAATGTAGACAGAAAGCATTTATTAAAGCAATATTTAATATTTCAGAGGGCTTTTCAACTATAATTATTTACTTTCAGTGCTGCCTAATCAAGTAAAGGACTGCAATCTCAAGATGAGGGCTGAAAGGTAGAAAAGGTTTTAAAATAATAGCTATGCTCTCCAAAATGACTAATATAGGCTAAGCGTATATTCATGGGCCTATATTAAAAATACTGGTACAAGAACTGTTATTTCTGACTGCAGGTCCTGCCAGTGGGATATGAAAGTCAGGCAGGTTCTTTAAAGCGCTGATAACACATTTATTAAAGGTTGTATATATAACGCTTAGTTAACAAATCCACTGATGACACATAAGCCGGAATAAAAGCCTGCCCCTACTCCAAAGAAGAGAGGCTCTCCCATGTTAAAGGTAAGCAGAAAAAGCATCAAACTCACTGAGGTCAAGTATAGGGGCTAGGTATGAATACACGCACCGTTAGGGCAAATCTGCCCAGTGATCACAGGAACAAATCCCTAGGGATGCAGAGTGCAAGGCACCAGAGCATAAGCAATCAAAGGAAGAATGGTGCAGGAGGGATCAAGAACACTGCCAGTACCCTCAGTCCCTGAAATAATAGGGGATTTGTCAAATCCCAGGGAGTGGCCCTTAGTATTATCCAGCAAAGGAGGATAAAGCCAAACCCGGGTGGTGCTGGCAAGTCTGGAGGGGTTGTAGTCACCTTCCTCTCCCTAGATCTGGGAAGCACAACTTGAGGTACAAGCGGGGCTGGGCACCCAGGCACCTCAAACACATTCATGGTTTCACAAGGAACTGACAGTGCATGCCTACCATTGAGGCACAAGGGGTTTCAGCAGAACTCAAATTGCATTAAGGTCACTGCAAAAAGTGTCTGTTATTGATATCGGTGAGGCATCTATCTTCACTCCTAATCTCCACAGTTCCTCAGTTCCCTGCAAGCCTAAATAGGCTAGCTGGGTGCTTTACCCTATAAAAAAACTTCCTGTCCTGTCTCCAGTGAGCACGGTTTCATTGCAGTGGCAATGCCTCTGCATTTGGTTTTGCATTTCACCCATGGAAACATAAGAAAGAAAAGGTGCTGTGTTATATCCAGTCTCGTGCTGCATCCAAGTGTGTTACATACCAGTGGCAAGGTGGACTTTGCAGAGGTCAGCTGTGATTTTACCTCTGCTCTCCCCACTTTTAAATTGTATGACTGCTCTTGTATACATCCGCATTTTAGACATACTTCTGAGACTGCTCAATTTTCTATAAATCATCCTCACTGTAATGACAAGTCAGAAATGCTGACTCCTCTCCCTTGCTCTATAGAGCAGCAGCAAAAATGAAGCAGTGGTAATATAAGTATAGCCTGAATAGGTAGGAACATACTTCAGATTTTGCCTTAGTGAAGAATGAAGATCAAGGCCACCTAAAATCACAGTCTCCCTTCTCATTTTAGGGGAGGAGAGATTAATCCCACCCATGCTTACAGTGCAGTGCCGATGATATTTCACAGGACAGCCTGTGAGTGCAGCAGAGATTTAGTTGAATCCAAGGAGAGCTTTGTTGCCTTGACCTAGCCAGGACCATTTGCAGAACAGTCCTGCTTTCTTTTGTTCTTCACCTCTCTTCTTCAAACCTGGTGTTGCCTCCCTTCCCCCTTTCATGCTCTGGCAGGGAAGCTGAACGCTGATGAGACAATACTTGATCCATCTTCAAGCACTTATTTTTGGGCAATTAACTTGGCATCACAGAAGCACTTAAGAAACCTGGCTTTCCGGAGTTGGAGACAACTGACTAAAAAGCCAAGCAAGGTAGCAAATTATTGTCAAATGACTAAAAAAAGAATGGGGGGGGGAGGGGGGGAAGGGGAAATAAAAAGAAACTAACACTTTAATAGAAGACATTTGCTGCTGTTGGACCAAACCTGAGATCTGACAAAAAAAAAAAGCTGATCTAACAGTTTGAGCAAGCATTAGTGTGAGTCCAATACCAGCCACTATCAATTGTGTCTACAACAATTATACTTTGCCATTCAATGGTGGATGCTTTCTTTTCTGATATCTCCTGATTGTATGTAACCGATTCATCCTTGGAATAGTTAGCCAAGGCAAATCAGCAATATATTTAGAGAACACACTTTACTCTAATGTTCAAAGGCCTAGTGATCATCAGTGGTCTTTCAATACTATGTGTGGTATATTTGTTTTCTGCTTCTAGAGGCAATGATTTACACATTATTATTAACATTGTACTTATTTACTGTGTCTTAAATTCATTTCAGCAGAGCAGAACCAGAGGTAAATAACTCCACTTTCCATAAAAAAAATTCCCAGTTCTTCCCTGTGGCTTTATCTTTCTGTCCCAAAGTGACACTTGAGAGATGCACTTGCCTTTCGTCACCTGGATGCCACCATCAGGGCTGTCAGTGGTAACTGGGAATAGGGCATGATAAAACCAATCTGGTACCACCTGAGCATTCCCTCTCTGCTAGGCACTTGAATCTTCCCTCTCTTCCCTACTTGGCTTTGGTAACAGTGGAGATTTTTTTGAGACCAGAAGCATGTTGATTTTGCAGGCATCATTTCAGATCTAAAGCGAATAAATAAATATAAATTTTCCCATGCACAGCTTACAACTACCTTCCATGTTTTTCATGCGGATCTCACTGCAGACCCCTACAGTCAGTAGAAACCTACAGACTTGCATAATAAATTTAAAAAAAATTAATATTTCCACAACTTGCCATTTATCCTGCTGTCCATTCTGGCTACCTTCTCACCTCATACGTGTACTGCTGCTGGCAGTGAGTAATGGCTTGGAGCTGGATCTCCAGTGCAGCACTCTGCAGGCACCAGTACCCAGGCTGCTTTCAGAAACAGAGGACAAAGGTAGAGACAGATAGAGCAGGAAAGACATTTCCCTTTTCCCCACATCTGCAAAACCTACAAATTAAAATGTTTCCTTCTGCTTCACTGAATTGACATATGATGTAAAACGAGTGTCCACAAAGTGCATATGAAAAAAACGACCTGCCATCCTCCTATCCACAGACTCACACAAAGAATGGATCTCAAACACCCAGTAAGCTTAATGTTGTACTTTATGACTTATTTCTATTAGATATTCAATGCTAAAAATCAAGCCCTCCATGTTCTAATACTTCATATAAAGACATCATAGCTCTTGTACTATAGCATCTGACTTGCATACATTTACATTGACTTGCATACATTTACATTATCCCTTCGAAATGAATGTATATTGAAAAAAATATTCCATGAAACACTAATTATGCAATTCTCTTAGAAGAGGAGATTAAAAGGAAGAAAACCTAAAATAAAGGCAGGCAGTATCACAAAGAAGAAACACCTTTAAGGCTGACAGTCCAAGCAGGCGTACAGCAGTTCCAGAGCACAGGAGCAAACTTGAACATACAACCCTCTGTATATCATGATATACAAAAAACTAAGAATCAGAGTATATAAAAGATGAAGAAGCCAAACAGTCCTGCTTTCCCAACCTAGTTCTTTTCTTTCTACAAATAAACAGCCTGGAACTATCTGGTATGAGCTGGTATAGCTCCAGAGATACAACAGGGACAAGTTCAGAGAAAGTATCCAGTTGCTGTTTTCACCAAGAAAATAATTTTTAGGGGTTAACATGGACATTAGTATCAAGGCCAAATTATCAGTTGCACATTAAGCAGCTGAACAGTATTCAGGAGGAATTATTATGCCCTTCACTTCCCTCTCCCACTACACACAGCTGTATGCAGGGGCCTTCAAGGGCACCAAGACACAACAGGGATGGATCATTGCAAGGTGCCCCAGTACTGCTTCGCAGGACCTCTTAATACATTAGTTCTACTGCTGTAAAACTTTTGTGATTACAGCAGGATAGACAGGGTTTATCCATCAGTTCTCAATGATGGAAAATAAAAATTACTTACTCTCCCGTACTTTCCTCACACTCTTGGGCATGTTCTAATCTTTTAATTTAACTGAGAACACCACACACTTCAGCTACAGTAGCATCAAAGGAAGCTACTTTCAAACATCTATTCTCTCTTCATTGAAACAGCCACCCTAGGCTAGATCAGAGGTCTAGACATACTATTATTTTCAAATATCACCTACAGTGGGTGCCTAACCCAGAGCATTAGGACTAGACAACCATTTAGTCATAGCCCTCTGTACGCTTTCCCACAGTCAGGCAATCCAAGGACATGAAATTAAGCAACACAGTTCTGCACACAGCTCCTTCCAAAACTAATGGTTTTCACTAGCACTAATCCATCTGCAAAAAATATTTGTCAGTGCTTCATTAATGCCAAATGAGCCATGCAATCATGCAGGTTTTGCTAAGAGACATTGAGATACTTTATAGGTAAGGTGGTCTTTTTCCTCTCCTGTTTTAGTTTCCTTGGCCCTTCCATCCTCCTCTTCAGTTCCAAAGCTGGTATAAACTTACAAAAATTTAAAAAGTATGCACATTCATATGTACCAGAAGTCAGAAAGTATTTTAGGTAAAGAATCCCACTGTGGGGGTATTTGCTCACTAATCCTAATGAAAGCCTTAGGCAAAAGATTTCATCAAGGCAGTTGTTTGGAAATGCTTAAACGTCCCTGCTCTGGAGTCCCAGGTAGCACCTGCCTATAGACTAGAGCCTCTCTGTGCATCAACTCTACCTTGAAACTGCCCCAAATGGGGAAAGCAAGGGATTTCAGGTCGGTTCTTTCACACTTAGGGACCTAAATACAAGCACCATTCAGGAAATCATCTAACAGTGTCTACTTTGTAATATTTATGTGATATTTAGGCACGTAACTACCCACAAACTCCCTTACCTATGTGTACCAAAATGGACAGACCTCTCAATTTCCTATCATCTGCTTGCCACAGGGCTAAGCAAGTAAATTTACTGTCTTTCTTGAAGTCCAGTGGGCCATACTAAGTCATGCTTTTCTCTCTCCTCTGCTCACCACCTACACCACGAGGCTAGATGCATCAGTATCGCAGTCTGCGCTTATATATGTGACGTTCAAACATGTTTAAAGAGGAGACATGCATCTTCTCCTAATTTTTTAAGGTGCTCAAAAAGATGCATTTTGCCAAGGACTAGGCTTAAGCTACCCAATCCACAGGAGAAGAGATTGATGAGAATAAATTAATCTTTGCCAGGGAAATCAAATTAAATGGAGCTGAGAAAATGGAAGTTGCACATGGACATAAATCCAGAGCCCCAGAGCAGGATTAAAACCACCACTTGCCTTCACCACAGGTTTGGCAGTCATCATGAGCCTGAGAAGGATGAAGTTAAGCATGTTAACACTCTAACAGAATGCGAACAGAAGTTGCATGCCATGTGCAGTCATATGATCTTCTGGTTTACCCCACAATTTTACAAACTCCGTCAACCCTTTCATGTCAGATTCATGAAGTTTACAATGGACATCCACACTCTGCTGCGGATTTTCAAACTGCAAAGACAGACTCATGGGCTTCACAAGTACTGCTGACTGACCTGCCTGGCTTTTAAGTTTCATGAGCCCTGAAATGAAAAACTAACTCATGGAGATTATAAAACACCATTTTGCTAGCGCAGTTTGTTAGCTCAATAAAAATTGAAGCAAAGGGGTCATGGAGTATTTTAATTTCCAACAGAGGTGTCGCCTGAGGAGTTCCCAAGGTGCATCAACAAACTTGGACTGAGACACATTTTGTAGTCTCAGATTTGCACAAGAAGCACCCATAACAAACAGAGCTTACAGTCTGCAAAACATACAACATCAGCAGAAAAAAGTAAAAAAAAAGGAAAACCCAAAACTGTTAAGTTTATATATTCCTTCAGACGCCAAGGGACCTAACAAATTCAAAGTACATACCAAGATGATACACAGACAAAAAGCCTTTGCATTTCCCTTAGATGCTGATGCAAAAAGGGAAAAAAATGACAACCTAGCACTTTGCAAACTCTAGCACCCAACCCTTAAAAGAAACTTCCATGTACTCTTGCTCTGTGAGAAACATGGCAGTAGAATGATGCACATTTAAACAGACCTGAGGCAGTTAGGAATATTAAAAGACCTTTTCCATATCAGAGAACGTTTTCTTAAAATGCTCAAACCTTCCACTGGAGCAGCACAAGCTATCTCCTTGGTCAAGAGAGAAACAGGAAAAAGAACCCTCTAATCCCCACCTTCTTCCTCTAGGAATTGATCTGGCTAGGAAATAAGCAACAAGAGGCGGGGGGAGGAGCAGGGAGGGAGGAGGGGGTAGAATTTATATTCACATTGGTTTGTGGTTTTCCTATAAAAAATGTTTTAATAACTTCCTCCAAGTTGTCCTCTCACTCTATAACTTTCAGAGCTATACAGATGAAACTCCCAAGAGTTCAGCATGATTTCTAATTGCATTGCTTAAAACGGTTCTCAGTAAAGGGCCCATGCCTATGCAGGTTACAGGCTTCCACATCAAGGATATTTTGACAGTTAGATAGCAATTTAGAGATAAAAAGGTAAAGCAAGGAAGAACACAGGATTTCTATATACTGTGGCTAGTGTCTAAAATAATACCTGAGTACAATAAAGAGCTTTGTTTTTAATATCCTCACTGTTACACTGCTCAGGTTTCAAAGTATCACTTATTATACATCTTTGCAGAACAGGCAGACTGGTGCTATTCATATGTTTGTAAAAACACACATTTTAACAGAGCATTAGTCTACATGATGAAAGAAATAAGACTGCCTCCTAGTGAAGTTCAAATAAGGAAAGCATTTAATTATGGATACTTCTCCAATGCTTTGGACACTGCTTTTAAAGGAGAGAAAGTTTCATAACTCAGAAGTTTTTAATCTAATGAGAAACTGCTGTTTGTAATATACTCAAATAAAAGAAGATCGGTTGAGATTTTGTCTTCAAGAATACTCAGGAAATTACATCCCATCCAACCCTTCCCCCTCATCTTTTTGTCAGCAAATCCTATAAACCCACAAAATGCCAGGAATTAAATGCTAAGGTTGGCAATCTGTCACTGACATATGTTTCTGCCCTTTTCTTTTCCAAGTCCTGGGACAAGGCTGCAGTTTCAGCCTTAGCATGGAATTTCTTAACACTTAGTATCTGGCGTCTTTCATTCTCCCTCTTCCTTTTTTCCCCTTCCTCTCCTCTAATAAATATGATTTACTTCACTGTCCTATAAGCCAATTTTTCAGGAGTCCTTGGGGAAAAAATAACACGATCCAAACTGCAGGAACTCAGAGGCATTCTGTGCATGTAGCAGCATGATCCATAGCAGCCCCACTGGCTTGCAGTATGACACTGGACAGCCCCATGATACACTGCCACTACAGAACAGTTTCTTCCCTTTGGGAAATTCTCATTGCAAGCTATCCAAACATTATTTATGGTTTTAAGTGTTGCTTTATTTATGGCTGAAATTCTCCCTGTTCAGAAGAGTGACTGAGCAACTTAGGAGGAACATTCCTGGGAAATGGGGGAAAAGAGAAAATGAGATAATTCATAACTCCAGGAGCATTTACAGCTTTTATGTAGAATTTAAGATTTGAGTATTATCAAAATATCCAAACTCAGCCCAAACAATCTTAAGCTGGTAGTCTGCCAAGCTACAGGTGAGGTTTGTAAGGAGGGAGAGGATTCCAACTTTCTTGTTTGAAGAACAGAGGAAAGCACGACTTCTAGGAAGATGACGTACTTGAAGTAGATATATTTACACACTATGTAGGAAGTGTGAACAGATGCTGCCTAGGAGGCCTCTCTCCTGACAGAATCTCCAGAACACAAGAGGATCTTTTGTTTGGATTTTGCTTGTGTGATGGGGTGGCGTTTTTTTGCAGGGAGCAAAAATAATTCTTAAAAAGTGTTTTGCAACAGGAAATACTGGCTTCTAAGGCTTTACAAATGCATCTGTTAATAGCTTTTCCAGAAATTAATAAATATAATTATTGTAGTCTTCTAACCTGTAGGTTGCCAATAAAGACTGACTCAGTTTGAGTGTGGAACTTAAAAAGTATCAGGAGTTGTTTGTAGTAGTGGTAAATACAACTGCTCCCACTGGCATCTCCCCTGGTTACAGATGCTTCTTACAGCTGCAGACTCAGTCCAGATCCCAAGCTTCCCAAAAACTGGCCTGCAATTTTGTCTACAGCAGAGGCTTTCAAATCAACAATAGGAAGATCTTCCTTGTAAAGGAATTTATCAGCCCATACAACAAAGACAAACATACAATGATACCCACATGCACATGCACACGCACACAAATACTCATTTCTTCATATATGCTCCCCTTTCTTACGCCGAGGGTAGAAAAAATAAAGGAGAATAAATTTTCTTCAGTGGCTCAAACCAGCAAGGAAAATGGGTATGCCATATTGCTTTCAGGCTAGTTGCTAGTCAATAGTTACTCAAAGCTGATGATGGGAGCACAGTCAATCATGCAGCTTTGTAAGATAAGTAAGTAAAGTAAAAAGAAGTAAAAAAAAAAAAAAAATTGTGATATAAACATACATGAATACCATATAGACCAGAGAAAATGCCTGGTTAGATAACCTCTTCTACTTCTAATGCTTCACAGTGATCTAGCTTTCTACCCTGAGGGCTTGTAGGTAGATAGGCAAGTGGGTTTAGTACTCTCCAGTAGCTCATTAAAAATATCAATCTAGGGAGCTCACTTCCGAAGCTGAGTGAGCATTATCCATACTAAAGTAATCAAAAGTACTTCTCACCAAGGTCCATGTGGCATCTGTCCTTGTGCATGGCCAATACAAATGCTTGTTCATCACAACTAGCTCCTAAAATCTGTAAGATTCTTCCGTCTTTTGTCACTGCAGAAGAACTACAAAGAAATAAAACATGAAATAAAATAAAATATCGCAGGATGATCATAAAATCAGACTGGTTCGCTTGCTGAAGACTTATCTTTAACTGATCTTTATCAAAAAAATAGCCAGAACTAACATGCTGTTCTTCTGGATACCCATAAGTCACATGGGTATAAGGCTGAGTTATGGGGGAAAAATAACAAAAACAAAAAACAACTAAACTGAAAAATCCATGGAAATTCACAACTTATGTCCCTACCCTAATTTCTCAGCTGCAGTAGCATCTTTTGATATGCGAAGTTTTCTGGTACTTGATATAGCTCCTAAGAGTAGCAAGCACCAAAGGTAAAAGAAAAGTAAAGGAAACCTGTTATTAGGTTCATGAAAATAACTAAGGAGTAAATATATTCCTGCCCACTTCTTTCATCAGGCTCTCAACTATGAGATGCCCTAAATGTCTGCTCACTGTTTGCCCTGTTAGCGGTTTTCAGCTCCACCAAATTCAAACCAAGAACCATACTGATAACAAAATAATTTAATTATGAAAAAATAATCTAGCAATTACCATTGGGATTGTGACAGTACTTAAAAAGCTGCAGATATGGAAGCCAATGATCCGACCTCTGTACAAAGACGAACAACTCTCTCCCTGAAAAGGACTTGAGTTCAAGAAACAGAAAAAACTTCCTTTAAATTTTGATGTTGTTTCTCTCAAGTGCCTGATCAGCTTCCAAACATAAAAGGTGAAAGTAAGTCTGGTAACATTTATTACCCTTTTAATCCAGTTTCAGTACCAAAAGAAACTCAGGTGCAACATAACTCTTCATAATCAACTTTGCCAGGCACACTATGAGAACAGTATTTCACATCCTGCAAGGAGATGCAGAATTTCTAATGGATCCCTCAGTAGCGTACTCTATATTTTTCATATTTCCCCCTGTAGAAAGATATTTCCTCCAGTACCTGTATGAAGCCCATCTCCATTTTCTGCTTGTTTGACTATATTTTACATATTTCTGCCCACATTTAGAGATGAACACAGGATACAGGGAGCAGAGACACTCTACAATACCATCATTCTTTGACTAGTTCATCAACCTGATTGAAAGATGCACAAGTACAGCTGCCTAAATTGATGGCATACAGTTACCAAAAGAAGTCAATATTTAGTGCTGAATTAGTGTGTAAACAACTTAGCATGACTAACGCTGGGCTCAGGCACAATGCTTCTGTTTTTACAAGCTCCACAAGCAGTCTTAACCATCAAAACAAACTGAGTGTGTAAATCGTGCACAATCACACTATAGGGAGAAATGACCTGCAAGAAAACCAATGCAGAAGGATCATAGGTCAACCATTCAAAGTAGGTATGAAACCCCAGTAATTATGTGTTTGCAGAAAAGGTTGATTTCAAGATGGACCTAATCGCCAGCAGCTTCAGTGGGTCTGGATGTCCAATAATTAAGTCTGCCCCTACCATCCTTTTTCTTTCTTTGCAAATAAAGTAAGTTAAGGTCTTAGGTCTTGGGAGTATATATTTTAAAAAAATAATAATAATAAAAAGCAGGACCACTTCCCAGGTTCTCAGAAATCAAGTTCAACACAATTTTTCTGTAAAAATAGCAGAGCAGGAGCAACAAGTTATCAATCATCAAATCCAGCTTACTCTTTAACACTGTTTTTGTTTGGGGTTTTTGTTTGTTTAGGGTTTGTTAGGGCTTTTTTGGTTTGGGGTTATTTTAATGTCCCAAACCCCTGGCTTCTAACCTGTGGCTTTTGATTTTGGTTTTTCATAGGACAGCAGCCTCATTTCTGGTAACTTGAGCAATATGCTTTCAAGATCCAGTCTTGTGCCCAACGTCGTGTTGTCTCCATTTCTCACTTAACACAACTCCAACTCAACACATGGCTCCAATCCTCAGCAAACGGATGCCAGAGGTTGAGGACTGATCTCTGCTTGCATCCAACACTCTGGCCCTCTTTGGGGAACCGCCATGAGGAAAGCCGAGTGGGCGTTATGGAACAGCGCACCTCAGTTACTGCAACTGACATCTGGCTCATAACTCTGCACTGTGCTTTTGCTCCTTACTGCTTTGATTTAAAAAGCTCCTATTTAGGGATCCTCATAGAATTTAAAGGTGAAACACCATTTGTAAGGTTTTAAGAACTAGTGTGTTTCCTCCGTAATAATTTTCAGCTCTCTCTCAGCTTCAATGGGACCAGGTTTTAAAGATAAACGCAACTTGCTTATAATTTACTGGGAAAGACCCCAAGAAAAATGATCTTAAAAGATACCAATTAACTCACAAATAAAACATTAACCTGCTCTGCATGGGCAGACCAGAAGATGTGACCTGCAGAAGGGTCCAGTGAGAAGGTGGTAGAACAGCTACTGTTCAGCCAGGATGAGGCAAGTATAAAGAACTGTACACAGCACCACTAAAGGGACAACAAGGTCTGTCACGTGCTGTATTAAGTCTCCCCTAGCCTTTTAAGAGTAACTCTTCATTTGCTTAAAACAAGTGATCATTCACTTTGTGTATTAACATCACCACTCATTAGTGCTCCTGCAGATGGCTTAATTTTGTCTGGCTTTGGAAACCAAGAAGACCTGAGTTTGGCTACTGCCTTGATGGAAGAACAAATTGGGACTCAGAGCACCAAACGCAGACTTTTGTTTATCAGCTGATGTTTGTTCACACATGGAAAGGGTGGGCAGATTTTAACTGTGAGGTTTTAGCAGCAGCCAAAGACTGGACAAGAAATAGTAGTGCAGATACCACTATTCTCCAGGTCTTTATTACTGTGATGTTGCTCATGAAGTGACTGATGTCATTAGAGTTAAGCCAGCAGCAAATGACCATCAAAAGAAAAGACACAAGCTCGTAACATTTGTGTTTTGTCTGTACACCTAGAGTTTCAGACTTCGCCTCACTATGAAGTTGTGTTTGAGTGAGATAAGACCACAGTGCGTAAACACTGAATACCAGCTCAACCCCAAGCATGACTTCGGAGTTCCTAAGCCAGACTCTTTTTAAATAAATCACACACAGACTGAGCATGAGTTGCCTCTCTGTTTCAGAGCCTAAAAAAAGATACCAATTTCCTCAATGTGTAAAAATTAAGCTGCTCCAAAATTAATTATAAACATTTGCCTCAGCTGCAATCTATTTAGCACAACAGCCAGATTTAAACTCAAGCCTGTCCAGCTTGTTTCTTTGACTGAAGAATTTAATACCTTGTCATCTTACAGGTGACATGCTTGCCTCATTCCACTTTGCATAACATTAACTGCTGATTTTCTTCAGTGCCTTGGTTGGGAGCAAAATGACCAACATACACACTTGCTAATATACAGTGCCATGCAGAAACCAAAGTGTCCTCCTATGAAGAGGTGTGCAAATATGGGATAATACTTCTCTTAGTTTAAAATATATGTATGTATGAATGTACGCATACACGCAGGCATAATTAGTAGTTTGCCGGTAGAGTCTTTTATTCTGTTTTTGGCTTGACCTCTTATATACCAGGAACATAAGTTAAAAATGCTCTTGAAGCTTTCCCTTAAAGAAATGAGGAAATTTCACCATGATTCTTCAAATGGGATTACTTTGTAGACTTCAAGGCCTACAAAACTAAGGATTTTCGGTTTTCCTTTCTGCCTTGATAGAGCCCCTGTCAAATAAGGATAAATCTCCTCTTCTCCCATGTTTGTCTGTCTTGTATACCTAAAGCTGTATGCTTTTCAGGATGGATATGGTGTTCATAACCAAAACCAAAGTGGGTCTCATCTTTGCTCTTGTAAAAAATATACGCTAGTTACTCTGCTTGCACTTCGAACTATCGTTACAATTTTGATTAAAAAATCAGAGCAAATTAAAATATTCTGTTAAAGACAGAATATTGCATGATGAGTTTGGGGAAAGGCAAGGGAGATCTCACAGAGGGATTGTCTACACTAGAAAATAATACTGTGTTAGAACAGAATACCTAAAGAGGGCCATTAATAGCTGGGAACAGCTTTTCACATGGTATTATCTAACACTGCTCCTAGAAGTTTTTTCCATGATACTTGCACAGATTTGCACCAGACACAAACCTTCTTCTCAGTCTATAAGGGAGCAGCTGGCTGAAATCATGAGTACCCTCTGAGGGTATAGTATTTTGGAGCAGTTCAAACAAAACTGATCCATGCACATTCCCCTAGAAAAAACATGACATAATTTCAAAATGCTTTTCTGGACTTAAAGCTTAGCCAAGATAAACCAACAACATAAGAATAATTACTACTACACCTGCAGGAGCACTGGGTCTTCAAAAAGAAGTGCTACAAAAAAACAATCAAGTCAACACAGACAGTGGCATTTATATAGGGTATACAGGGTGGCACCACCTAAAAGAGTGTTCTATCCTGTCAAGTGTTGACTTGAAGCAGAGTATATCTGGCTGTTTGAAATCCATAAACATGTATAACCCATCCTAATTCGTTCCAAACACATCTCCCTTCAGGACAGCGTGGAGAGAAAAATAAGCAGTCGTCACCTTTGCAGTTCTTATTAAATTAGACAAAAAGTCGTTCTGATGCTCTTCTGTAAGAAGAAAGTTGTTGAAGACAATATGTTTCTTGGAGTTTTTTTGCCCTCAAAATTCTCCTCAAATAAATTAGATAAGGAGCTTCTATGCAAGAAGTTTGACTGCAAAAAAACCCAGTATTCTTATTTTCAAAAACATGTTTATCAACTCCTTGCAAGTGGTACTGAGAGGTCACAACTAAGACTTCAGCCTGAGGGTCAAATAAAAAAGGTCATGGAAGGTCTGACCTGTGTTGTTCACAAGCAGACAGCTACAAGATTTCCCTCCTCCTCTGCTGAAACCCTGTCCTACATTTCCCAATGCCTAGTGAGTCAAAACCACTTCCCCCAGGCAATGGGAAAAAAAATCACCCAAAGTAATAAAAGCCCCACTATGTGCAGAAGAACCACCGCTCTTTGGGTTACTTAAGACAGGCACATTTTCTTCTCTCCATGGCAAAACTGTTTAAATGTGTATGGAATAGTACATTGATAGTTGCAGGAAATAAAATATTATTCCTTTTTCTTTCCTTGTGCTAACTTACAAGTCATAAAAAACAATACATTTAGACTTATGTTCTAATAAACAAAACCACAGCAGAGCAAAGTGTAATTTCTCTTTTGCTGCTGTCTACCTCAGCTTTCTTAATTCATGCCATATTTAATCTACATGTAGGAAATGCACATTTGTTTTTAATAAGAGAAGGAAAGCAATGAGATATCAAAGTACAGTTTCTTTAGGCTAAAGACTTCAAAGGTGAGTCTGGCAGCTTGTCCTGCATTTATTGTTTACATCAAGCTTAGGATTTTTTAAAGAGCAACTGCCCATTTTGAAAAAATTATAAGCTGCAACTTAAACACAAATGGCACGTGAATGTATGATAAAAACACTTACACCGTCATCCAAATTTCAGCGTCAGCCCTATATCAGAGAACACATAGCTCCAGATGCTGAATTAAAACAGTAAACACAAGCTGAAAATGAGCATATAATTCTTTCAGCTAATGCAGAAGGATCATGCTGTTTAATGTAAAAGCAACGTTAAATAAAAGCATGGACTACATTATCTCAACATATGAGCCACCACATCACCTACTTCTGGTGTGTCTACTGGCTATATCTATCCTGGAGCAAGACACAGAGTCCCAATAAAAAAGTAATTCCACTGAGGGATTATTTTTCCCCTGACTGTCCTTTTACTCAGACTTCTGAATTACAGCAGAGTTGGGGAAAATAGGGAATACAGGAGGGAAAAAAAACCCAAACCCAGATACCTTGCTTATTGCTTATCCCACAGAACTGTAGTACTCATTCAAGACTGAGTCTTGCTGCTCCCTGAAACCACCAAAAATTACCTCCCAGGAAGGGGAAGCCCTTAAAACAAAGGTCATAGTGGTATATACGAAGAACTGGGATCCACTGTCAGTACTAAATGTCAAAATGAATCTTCACATCCATTAGCACAACACAAAAACCCTGCAAGGTCTCCAACATGCAAATACTGAGGCAGGCAAATTTATTAAATAGTCAGCCAATTTGTGTATTGCAGGCACCATTGCTGAACACAGAATGTACCTTCTTAATTGATACCTTTTTTAAAAAGTGTGTGTGTGTGTTCATAAACACACACACACTTTATCGTTTATCATCTTTCAGCACATACTCTGAGTCTGCAAATAGAAAGCAATATGTTTGAGTGGTGTTTAAAATGACAACCTTTACAAACGAAATTATCTGGAGAATTAATGAGCTTTTCATGTAAATCGCACATAATTTACTATGGAATTTGTCCTTGTGCCTAGAGCCATTCATGCTGCATAATAATGAGGGCAGGGCTTTGAAGATGTGAAGCTATCCACAGCCTATTTGGGTCCTGCCTCTGCTTTTCCCTAAGTAACCAAAACACTATAAACTCTTTCAGAGGGCAATAATATGAGGCAGCAAATAATACAGTTTTCATCTCCCATTTCCACTCTCTACCTCTAGCTGAGAAATGTCACAATCATGTCTCAGGAACACTCTTATCAAGAGCTATTAATTCTCATCTAAGAGCATTTTGGGTTTAGGCACAGCCCAGTTTTGGGTTGCAAAACTGAGATGAACATTAAGCCTTTGTAACATCACTGACGGCATTACCTGTGTTTTAGGCAAAAGAGGGGGCAGTGATGGCATCAAAGAGCAGAGAGAAGAGAGGACACCTACACACTAGCCACACATGCACAGGAGATGCAGCCAATGGGCATGGACCAAAGACCATCTTGCAAACACAACAGTTTTGTTTCACCCAAATTCCATTTGTGTTGAGGAAGAAAGCTCAAAAGACCTCACAAACACAGTCCTAGAAAAAAGCACATTCCTCTTTTTGCTAATTAGTATCATCAATCACTAAGCCACTAACTAGCATACCACAACCATCACCCTTCTCACCACCATCAGCCAGAAGCACCCCAACAAGCTGCTATAAACCAGGACATACCTCATACCAGTAAAAGAGCTACATTTCTCCTCCCTGCACACAGCTGGGTCTGCAACTGGGAGCCATAATGCCTCCTTCCAGGCGAACAAGGCAGAGCTGGGGGCCCAAATTCAGAACACATGAGGTACCCAGCCAATGAAACAGGAGCAGTAGTGTGGGGCATGTATGGAAACACTTGTCCTTTTCCCCCAAAGCCACAAATATAAACCTGCTTCTGTATCACTTCCACAGCCTCTTCTAAATGTACTTACAAGGGCTCCCCGTCCGTTCCTTTCTGTTTCATATTTGAAGCCTGGACAATACAAGAAAGCATTCACCTATCCCTTAAGATCACTCTGCCTAGTAGTCACAGAGCAGCACTCATTAATGAATGCCCCCCAAACCCAGAGGAGAAAACCCATACTACAAAACCTGGAGGGATCACACCGTTGCATTGTGTGAGGTTGTTTATGAGGAAGCAATAGGATTGGGAGTTTTAAATTTTTTTAAAAATCAAGAATGCATTCTGCCTAGGGATGCTCATGGCTTCCAGTAGCAGTGACCATAGCTGCTGATGTGAGCAGAAGAGTGGCAGGTGGAGGAATATCCTTATTAGCACAAGTTAGGTATCTGAAGTGTCAGCAGTCCAGTCCCAGCAGCTGTGAGAACCTTTTCACGTGCCACATCATTAATCCAACTAGTGGTTTTGCCACTGAAAGTCCCGTTCATAACTGCTACTTGGGGCATTTTTTATTATTACTGAACCAGGCCACTGGCTGCAGTAGCACAATATCTGGATTTCTCCACCTTTCTCCTTTAATTTTTTATGACATCTCCTGCCCAGACCAATCCAGTTGCCTTTTCTCTTTTGAGATTTTCCTACCTTCTTTTCTCCTCCCAAGCTTTCTTTCCTGCCTTCCTGACTGGTCAATAACTTTTAATAGTATTAGTCATTAAACATCCAGCTCTGAGACAACACCAAGTGCCCAGTTAAGCCCAAAAACCTCAACATATAGAGTTCAATGTATGTCCTATGGACATTAAATTAAAATGTACCCACAGCTTCAAGCAGAGCCTGAAGTCCCTTCTTCTCAAATTTATTTATTAAAATAAATTAGAACTTCCGATTTCACCATTACATTTGAAAATCTAGTATTTAACAGACACAAGAATGCATCTCAACTGCCACCTTCTTTTATGTTTCTTTGTTTTTCTCAGAGTCATCCCAGAAAAAACTATGGGGCTTTTTGGTGGTGAATTCTACTACACGGGAGTGAAGATGGTCTGCACCTCATTTTGCATAGCAAATTCAGCATAAGCAGAAGCACACCTGAAATTTCACTGTGTTGGGCTGGAGGGCATCAACATGAAAGTTGGTGCCAAGTCCTCTCCAAAATCCTACCAGCCTATCACAACTGAGCAGCTGCTTAATAAACTTCTTTGAGCCACCATCAAGATCTGGGATTTTCTTTCAGTTACATGATTTTATAAAGGTATCTTGCAGCTTGGAAGCAAAACGTTCAGGCACACCTTCCCCCAGGGCATGAAGTGACTCCTGTACTCATCTGAAATACTCATTAAATGAAACTGTAGAAATAATGGCCTCCTTGTCTGCAGGTAGTCAGAAAAGAAGGAGTTAAACTTCTAAGCAGCCCTGACTTCTCATTAGTTTATCTCACTGGTCATTAATTGGTCATTACTGGTGGAGATAAGAGGCCCCCAATGCTTCCCTATAATGCAGCACTGGCTGCACACTTCACATTGTCCTACCCTTATGAGGGATCCATGGCAAACAATAAAAGTGTAATCTCACACCATATATCCACAGACATCTCACCAAAAAAATAAATCCAAAAAGGAAGCAAATCCTGTGAAACGCCATCTCACAAACAGAGCTGGTAAAGCTGGAGCAAAGCAAGTCTCTCCTTCACTTTGCAGCCTCTCCTCAGGCCCCATCTGCTCTTCGTTACACATAAGTAAAATTAATTCCTGATCTTGTAGTCCTCATAATTAAGCTTCTCAGACCATCCCAGAATTAAAAACATTTACATTATAACTTATTTTTTATATTCAATTAGGAATTTTTAAGACCTCCTTCCTCCACCAGAGCTCTGCACCAAGCCAGGTGCTTTGCACACCTCCCTTGCAACTGCAACCAAGCTTCCTTCAAGTTGCAGAAAAAAGGCAACACTCCTTCAGCTTTAAAACCCATCAAATTGCTAATATCACACTGCATACCAAAACTAATTACCTTGAAGATTCAGTGCGGAGGGGGGGAATAAAAATAAAAAACAAAACCAGAGCTCTCCCAACAGCAACAAAAAACTGAAAAGCAATTCTTTTCCAGCTCCCCCAGATTTTGTAGTGTAACCTTTTTTTTTTTTTGGCACATTTCCTAAGGAAGCAACTCTGTTTTTTGGTCTCTCATATTTGTCTTCCCTCCCCACCCTGTAACTCTGAACCCACTAGTTACAGACTAATAGAACCATAGAACAACCAGGTTGGAAGAGACCCACCGGATCACCGAGCCCAATCATTCCTATCAAACACTAAACCATGCACCTTAGCACCTCGTCCACCTGTGCCTTAAACACTTCCAGGGAAGGTGAATCAACCTTCTCCCTGGGCAGCCTGTTCCAGTGCCCAATGAGCCTTTCCATGAAATATTTTTTCCTGATGTCAAGCGAACCTCCCCTGGCAGAGCTTGAGGCCATTCCCTCTTGTCCTGTCCCCTGTCACTTGGGGATACTTGCCCAGCCGTCCAGCCTGTTCAGATCCCCTTTTTTCATTATTTGAGAACACTGGCAGCTGGACAGTGGACGAGATGCCAATCAGCCTGTCGTCTAGGAAAAGGCAGGTAAAATTCAGCTGTTAAACGCAACTTGAAAGTGCATGGGTGACTAATTAGTAGATGCAAGAAAAAAAAATTAAAAAGAAATAAAAGCTGCTGTTTCACTTAGAAATGAGAACAAGAATGATATGCTGCACACAAGATCTCATGTTAAAATCAGCTTGAGTGCCATAACAGCTCAGAAAACCAGACTGCCTGCAGTAAAAATTATGCTGTTCCTGCACTGGGAGTCTGGCTATGCAACTCTCTTTCCTTCCAGTAACATTTTACTACAAAACCACTAATCAGAATGCAAACAGCCTGGAGGGCACTCTGTCCCCCACCCACTTCTATCTCCCAATTTTGTCTTTCCCCATCTACTCCCCAGAGACACTTGGACGCACTTTATGCATGGTCCCAGCAGGTTGTTCAAGCTCTCCACAGTCCAGGTTGTACCTGGAACACCTAGGCGGTGCTGCTTGTGCACAGATCTTCCTTGCTGTGCCTAAGGAAGCACACAGGTTTTTTTTTCTGTGGACCCCACAGCCGCATATAAAGTTTGAGTCCTTCCTCCAAGGACTCATGTTTTCATTACTGCAACATCGTCTTCTGTGGCCTTGCAAAAAATCATCTTGATGCATTTGTTTTCTTTCAAAACGCTGTCATGAAGATCTTTTCCGCACCTTGTTGCTTTGACCACACCCCACTATCACATATTTATTTTGCAGTCACCACTACTTCACACATCATGGCTTACGTTCAACTTGAATATCACCTCTCCTGCTACCAAGATGTAATTCTTATCTGTCACTAACAGCAACTTTCGACTTCCCAAATATTTCTGTATTTGAAAAGCAAACAAACATGCTTTCTCTTACAATGGCATGCAGAGAAGAGCTCACATTACTCAAAACTTCTGTCTTGTTCTTCTCTAAACCTCTTTCTTGCTGCGGTGCAGCAGGCAGACTACATCTGTTTCTGAAGTCCCACAGACAACTAATATCTACTGAGCAGGGTATTAAAACAAAGATGGATCCCTAAACCGACATTAAAATCAACACACAGAGCTCTATTTGCAGCTATAATGCATCTATATAGTAGATTTTTACCAATCTTGCTTTTTGGCACGCTGAAACTGGCAACTGATGTGGATGACTGTCCATGCCTCCTTAAAACCTGTCAATAACAATCTCTTGTAATGGGAGGGCTCTGGGGCAGGTGCTGCTCTTTGCTCTACAGTCATACTGCACCAAGCACATCTGTTCCCTATAGATGTCTGGGGCTCGCAGATGTTACAGGATAATATTTGAATAATAACAATAACATGTTCTGCAGATTCTATTACAGCACCTTCGCAGTTATCATTGTGCCCTCCATCTTACCTCAACTTGCCCATTGCTATCTCTACAAAGCAATTTTGGAAGAGTCCTAGAAAGCCCAACTTCTCTTAAAATCACTGAGGATCCAGGGGAAGGGCTTGGGGTGAGAGCCAGTTGGCATTCCCAGCAACTCTCAGCCCTCCTACTCCAACACATTTTTACATTTTTGCTCTCTCCCAGCTGGCTGACCTCCTCACAGTCAAAACCCTGTTTATTTTCAGAGGAAAGCAGGTACGTTTCTGGTTTTCATCAAAATTCACAAGGTCCTGGCCGGTGTGTGCGGAAGAAACCTTTTGATGAGGGGTTTGGAGGGCAGCAAAGCAAAATCACGGGGATGCTTGCTGGAGTGAGCCCGAGTGCTGCTTCAACCAAAGCTGCATCCCTGCATCCTCTGAAAGCAAGTATCCAGGTGAGGGAAATACTGGGGTTTACCCTATATCCCCCAGCTGAGCCTGCTGGTGATTCATGAGATTAGCTTTTGAAGTTAAAAACTCGTAATTCAGCAATGAGTGTGCAAGCATAAGCCAGTGTCCAGATGTTTGCTAAATGAATAGAAATGTGTTGGGATTTTGGTTTTGTTTTTTTTTTTTAAGGACCTTAAACTCATTAAGGTTTTTTAAATTACATCTTCTTAGAAGGTTGCTATACTTTCTCTACATGTTTAAGAGCATGAATGAGACATGTTGGATGGTTTTATCAGATTTGGTGTCAAATGTATAGGAACAGTATGAAAAAAACACCAAACATTAAGTTCCACATACTTCTGAATTCCCTAAGCTTCTAAGTTCAAAAGACAAAAGCAATGCAAGGAAGAAGATCTTAAAAAAACAAACAAAAAAACCCAAAACCAAGAATCAGACAGTTAAACATTAACATTTTTTCCTCCTTGCACACTGTAGATCTTGAGGAGCTGTTAGGCATTCCAAATCTTCTGTCTGCAAAGGGAGTAAAGAAAGACAAAATGTTCTGTAAATGCAAATACAGAACTCTACATTAAGTTGAACATCTTCTCACATCTGTATATGAACCGTAAGCAGTGCTTAAATTGTAGTTCTGGAGTACCTGAACTCCACAGAAGAAAAGCAGTTCTTAAAAAGATCTATTATTGAGCAGTCTGCAGGATGACATCTGCTGGTTCATATACAGGTAGCTAGGAAGGCTGTGGCTGTGAGTCATGGATTCTGAGGTATTGCCTATGTACATCAAATTATATGGCTTTTTGTCAAAAGAAAAACAGAGGTCTCCGAAACTGAGAGTGGGAGGGAGCAGTTTTAACTACAAAAATATGAGAGTAATAATTATTAGCTTCCACTTCTACAAACAAAAGCGCAATCACTTCAGTTCTTCTTCATCTTGCCACGTCTCTTATTTTTAACTCTAACAATTAGCACACCAAATGACTATGAACCAGGGTTACTGAAGAACTGGGGAGGGGAAGGGTAGACAAGGGCAGAATGACTGCATGCTTAAATTATCCCACTTTAAGGGAGGTCTCGGTGAATCCAGTTCGGAGTACACTATTCACTGAAATAAAATAAGATGAAAAACACTATGGAAAAAAAGATGTGAAGCTAGACACCCTACTCTTTTCCTATATACACTGTGTGTGGGAGAGAACTAGTCCTATATCCTTACCAAGGATTTCATGTGCCACTACTGCATACATGCTCTCACTGCAATGTTGCTGAGAACAAATAAACCAAAATGTTTCTTCTTCTTTCTTCCTAGGTGGCATCTAAGACATACATGTGTACCTCATGTCACTAGCACCTTCAAATCTTTAAAAGTGGTTTTGATAACTTCTCTTTTTTTTTAAATCAGAAATTAGGACCATGTAAATTCTACATTATCTTGCAGCTGTGTAAGCCTCCATCCCCAAGGCAAATGCCATTTACACAGAATAAAGAAGTTTGTTTTGCAGGTCTTGATAACATTTAGAAATGTTTCACAAGGGAAAAATAAAGCTAAAATAATTTTTCAGAAACTCAGATGAAATACATACACATAGTGGTTTCGTTTTGTTTCCAATTACTTTTTACCACTATTAATGTTACCACACAAACTCTTAAAATTGGGCCCCCTTAGCAACTGAAGAGGAGGGACAGTGGTAGGATATTCATAACGTCACATGGCAATCAGAGCCAGAGGACAACCTAGAAGAATGGTCCAGAGGACTGCAGGATGAACAAATTTGGGAGTCTACACACACAGAAGTTACCCGATGATTTTTAACCTTTTTTAACTTGTAGAAAATTAAACACATTCCAGTTCAGTTCATCTACTCTGTTTTACAGCAAAGGTCCTTGGCGGCCCTTAGGGTTATAAAGATTGCCCAGGACACTGACAGAGCAATGAGGGCACAAAATTTTGCAGTTTGCAGTGGAGGCAGAAGTTTCTTGGCAGTTGTTCTGGGTAGATGAATCTCCAGTTTGGGTTGTTAAGTATAATCTTGCACTTACTTCCCTTTTCCAGTATAGCTTATACATACACATTACCCACATTTGTATGTGCACGACTATATAAATCTTCCCAACCCAAACACTTGATTCCATATCCTTCTTTCCCTAGGGAGCAGATAAAAGAGCACATACAGATGTGCCCCACTGGAAGCTATTTGGAAAGTGCAGCAGTAAGACAGATTTCAAGAAACAACTGAGGATAAAAAAACCCACGTATCAAGGCAGAGTGGTATATTCACCTGACCCAGACAGATTGATTAAGTAGATTTGTTTTTAGTTAAAATTACCATAGATGGAGTACTATCAGTCTCTATATGTGGATACATAATGCACATTTTTTAACAGGGTAATCACATAAGGAAAAAAAACACAAGAAGGTTCCTCCAGAAACTCTCACTGTGAACTTCCTGGCACAGCTGCAGCTAAGCCTCTGCCTTAATCATGCATGTGTTTTGTGTTATTTTTTATTGACTTTTCAGACTCATAAAAGAGAAATTAAAAGAAAATCTCAATGACTAGTCACACAACCAATCTTTCTGGGCTCATAATCCCACAGACTTTTACAACACAGTCTTATTTTAAACACCTGAGTAATCCTGTTGAAGTCAGGGAGATTACTCATCGACATGAAGTCAAAAATGTGAATCATTGGGTGTCTCTACTGACAGATGAGGAACGACTCCCACAGAGACCCTCTGAAATACAGAGCCATAATGGTCGATTTTTTTCAAGGTAAAAGCTGAAGTAAGAAGTGATGCAAGCTTGAGATGCATCAGCCACTCATCTCAAGTCTGAGGAAAATCAGAAATACCTCAAAGGCAACTGGGCAGCCAGGGATGGGATGAAACGTTAATGCAACCCTTGCCTGACCCACAGTCACAATGTAACTGCAAAATCCACAGTGGATTCTAGCAAAAATTTAATATAACCTCAAGCATCTTTATGGAGACTTTACAAAATACAGGAAGGTAACCAAGCGAGCATCAAACAAAGGATTACTTTCATTTATAAGGAAGCCACTCCAGAATGAAACCAGACCAGGCAATTTCCATCACCAGTGAGATTGTATCTACCTGTTTGAGCTGAAGGGAATCTACTCCATCAACAATAATTCCCCTTAAGGTCAGTAAATATCACACTGCTGCCCCGGAAGAAACATATATTCCACAGACACCTTTTGCTTATCTCCAATTCAAGCGTGGACCACTTCCAGATTGATTCTTGCTTAAAGTCACATGAACCCAGGTATAATATTTCAGGCATCCAGGTCTTTAACTGCAACTTTCTGCGACTTCATGATTTATTCATCTCAGGATGCACTCAGAACTGTAGCATATCACTGTGATCCCCACACAGCATAATGTTAGTTTAAAAATTTCATAAACCATCACATACTTGACAAGTTGAAAAGCTAACAAGGGTTATAAGGCAGAGGGGGAAAAAAGAATGCTGAGCTCTGATCAGCTCAGCCTCCAGAACTCCAGGCTTTTCAGAAGTGCTGCACACAGCTTGCTATTAAAAAGGGAGACTATTACAATATTGGCTTTATGGCCCATGTTCCCCCATTCCTCAGCTGAAATAAAATATATGTCTTCTCTTTAATGAAAGCCATACTTACTTCATATATATTGCCTGGAAAAAGTATCTCTGTCTAACGAATAAATGGAGTCTTGCTTACAGCTTTTTCTGAAGATATTTCAAAACAAAATAGCTTGTGAGGCCACTCACTCCTACATGTGCATGTAAGTGGTAAGAAGTCAGCAAAAACTGCCCTTCATCTACATGTAAATCAATGACCATCTCCATGCTGAATTTGGAGTGCACCAGGAAAAGAGAGAAGAAATCTTGCACAACAAGAATTGAGGGATATCTTAGTCAAAAGGACTGTTAAATGTTTTATTTAAAAGAATACTCTTTATAGAAAAGAAGTTCCAGAAAACTAAACCTCGGAAGGTTTCTACAAAGGCAAATTGAAGTTCTCTACCTAGAACCAGTAAAAAACACATTACAGACAGACACAGAGTGCACTAGGTAGAACAAAAATAAATACATAAATACCTTAGCAACATTATCCCATCTATAAGAAGGGTCGCAGGGAGGATCCAGGGAACTTGTAGTGGGCCTGTCAGTATGACCTCAGTGTCAGGGAAAGTCATGCAACAGGTGATCTTGAGTGCTATCATGAAGCCCAGGCAAGAGAACTAGGTGATCAGGCCCAGTCGACATGGGTTCATGAAAGGCAGGTCTTGCCAAACCAACCTGATCACCTTTTATGACAAAGTGACACACCTACTGGCCGAGGGAAAGGCTGTGGATGGCTGGAAAGTCTTCTTGGACTTCAGTACAGTCTTTGACACAGTTTCTCACAGCATTCTGCTTAGGAAACTGTCGGCCTCTGGCCTGGATAGGTGCATGCTCTTCTGGGTGGAAAACTGGTTGGATGGCCAGACCCAGAGAGTGGTGGGAAATCGGGTAAATCCAGCTGGAGGCCAGTCACAAGTGGTGTTCTCCAGGGCTCAGTGCTGAGTCCAGTCCTTTTCAATGTCTTTATCAATGACCTGGATGAAGAAATTGAGTGCTCCCTTAGCAAGTTCACAGATGACACTAAGCTAGGAAAAAGTGTGGATCTGCTGGAGGGTAGGGAGGTTCTGCAAAGGGATCTGAACAGGCTGGACCGCTGGGCAGAGACCAGTGGCATGAGGTTTAACACAGCCAAATGCTGGGTCCTGCACTTGGGGTACAACAACCCTATGCAGTGCTACAGACTAGGAGAAGTCTGGCTGGAGAGCTGCCTGGGGGAGAGGACTTGGGGTGTTGGTTGACAGCCGACTGAACATGAGCCAGCAGTGTGCCCAGGTGGCCAAGAAGGCCAATGGCATCTTGGTTTGTATGAGAAGTGGCGTGACCAGCAGGTCCAAGGGAGGGTGTTCTCCCTCTGTACTCAGCACTGGTGAGACCACTCCTTGAATATTGTGTTCAGTTCTGGGCCCCTCACCACAAGAAGAAGGATGTTGAGGCTCTGGTTCATGTCCAGAGAAGAGCGACAACAAAGCTGGTGAAGGGGCTGGAGAACAGGCCTTATGAGGAGCAGCTGAGAGAGCTGGGGTTGTTTAGCCTGGAGGAGGCTGAGAGGAGAACTTATTGCTCTCTACAACTACCTGAAAGGAGGTTGTGGAGAGGAGGGTGCTGGCCGCTTCTCCCAGGAGTCAGGGGACAGGACAAGAGGGAATGGCCTCAAGCTCTGCCAGGGGAGGTGCAGGCTGGACATCAGGAAAAAATATTTCATGGAAAGGGTCATTAGGCACTGGAACAGGCTGCCCAGGGAGGTGGTTGACTCACCTTCCCTGGAGGTGTTTTAAGGTGCGGGTGGATGAGGTGCTGAGGGGCATGGTTTAGAGATTGGTGGGAATGGTTGGACTCAATGATCCACTGGGTCTTTTCCAGCCTGGTGATTCTGTGATTATGAGCATTAAGCTATACCTAGTTGGACCCAGAGATTTTTTTTATATCTACCAAATTATAACACCATTTTTTTGTTCATTCACATTGATACCAGGGACTTTCACTATTCAGAAAGCTCTTTGCAAGGAGCAGGCACTGAAATGAGGAATAGCATGGCAAATGTCTTTTCAGCCCACCAGTGAATATGTAGCTCTCACATACACGCTTAGGCTCAACGTCAACTACTGCAGGTCTCCCTTGGGGAGCGCCAAAGGGGCTTTGGCTGTACACATGAAGAGCCATATGAATTTTTAGAGGATGACAAAAACCGCCCTTCAACTGGTTGAGCGTTTTCAGAGCAGCTTACCATTTCAGTTGTCCTGTGAACTGACTTTTTCAATGGGCAAGCAACAACAGTAATTCACTTTCATCCCAAATGAAACAAAAGGATCACAGCTAAACAGAAACTGTGTATGTATGGCACCAGAATATTTGATTACCATTTCTGAAAACGTACCTGTGAGGCATGAAAAATTTCCCAGCAGACTGTGCTGCACTGTTCTTTTATTTTCCAAATGCAAATTGAATTTAAGCAGTTTTGCAAAGCCTGTTTTGTTAGCAAAATCAGCAAGCGATGTGATGCAATCCTGCCTCTCTTTTGCCTACATTAGTAAGGATGGTCTTAAATCTGCAGAATGGGGCAGGTGTGTAAACACAGGCAGACGCTGATTTGATTTCTGCACCTAGCTCAGAAATTGAGCAGGCCAGTGAGAAATTTCAAGCTTACTTGGTGAACACTGAGCTTATGTGAAAACACAGATTATTACAAGATGCTCTCCTTAAAGAATCAATGCTGCAAACTCAAACAGAGGCGTAATTTCATAAAATGCAGTGGGATTCAGGCTAATCATAAAACTTGCTGCGTTGTGAAGACTGAACAAAATTGCTTGTTCTTGTCCATTATTCATTTATTTTTGATTAGGGAAACAAAAGCTGGAAATCAAAATGTCAGGCTCTTTTATCCTTGATGGGTTCCTATAGATACTGAAAAGGAAGGAATTGCCTTGATTCTTGTAAAAGATAATCGGCATGCCTTCAGAGTGAAAAATAGGTAAAGCCATTAGTGGCAGTCAGACAGTACAGGCTTGGATGCAGAGTTCTGGAAAGATCCTTTAATAAAAAGTCAAATCTTACCACTACATTGATTTCTAAAATGAGTACATAAAAATACATTTATTTCACGCACTTGCCATGACATTTCATTACTTTCCAGAAAATGATGTGCACTGGCTCTTGTTTCTTACATGCCAAAATATATACCACACTGCACACTGACTCTTGTTCCGTACATACTACATTTTGATATATGGAGTTAAAATCTCCTCGGGCAGAGAGGGCAAAGGAAATGTAAGATTCAATGTGAAGCTTAATAAAGCAAACTGGAATTACATTCAAAACCTTCCTTGTGCTTCCCTAACTCTTACCCTCTTTCTGTTGAGGCCATTAAACCTGTTAAGTTGGGTTTCTTGTAATTCTATCCTCACCTTCTCAACCAAGAAAGCAAAGGCTAATTAAAACTCTCTGATTCTTCCTGAAAGAATACTCACTTGCATCTGCCCAAGCGTTTCAGCAGCAAGCCTGCTGTCACAATTACTCTCACCATAAATCTGTCATTACCAGTTCATGCCCTCCAAGTGCAAGTTTCATGCAGAAATAAAGCCATGTCACTGGATTACTATTTTAACTACTCTTATTTATGAATGCCACTGGCATCCAGAAGGCTCAAACCCCAGCTTTGTTGCATATTTCTTTAGTTATCCGCACGTGAATTTTGCTAGATTTGCCTCATTTGTCCTCTTACAAGTCAAACTGTGATTGTGCAGGTAGTGGTGTTGTTTAAGGACAAAACATCAGTAAGATCACTCTCTAAATTGTCAGTACAACTGTCTTTCACTAGGACTACCACAGTCTATATGGATGATTAATAACTTCAACTCTACCAGCCATTATTTCTAATTAAAAACTAACCTATAAATACCTATTTTATTGCTAGGTCAGTGTGGTAAATAAATTCAAGAGGTCAGTAAAACATTCATGAACGAAATTACCTTTAAAAACATTACTTCTCATTTCCAAGTGTATCTTCCTAATTAAAATGGTTGTTGCCTGTAAGTATCCCAACAGCAAAGTCTGCAATAATTTAAGGGTCTTTGAAAGCACAATTCTCATTAAACCCATTAAAATAACTTCTCACCATCATCTGTTCAATTGGAACTATGGCATTTTAATATTATACCATGCTTCTCAATGTTGACAGCTTTACTGCTTCTCTATCTCCCAGCCAGGTGGTGAAGAATTAAAGCACAAGCAAAAAGAAAAGCACACAACATGTGCAACTTTGTAAATGAACAACTTTATACATGTAGATCAAATCCAACTCTCCCAAGTGCTGGTGAAAGATGCAAATCTCTACAGGTGATTAAATCAGCATTGCTTTCCATTGCATTTCAAACCCAGAATTTTCTTGGGGCACCTCTGGTCTTCCCTGGTAGGAAAAAAACCCTCCTTTTTTCACAGTGCAAAGAAGCTGCTATGAATCAACCCCCAGGGTGGATCTGCCAGGCCAAGGCACTGTGTGGTCAGCATGAAAATGCAGATGCAGATTAAAAAACCCTTCTAATACTTCACATTTAGCGTATTCATTACTTACTTTCTGTATACAAGGAACCCTTAAGCAAACTCCTCTGCCTCAGGAGCCCCAAAAGGACACACTCGACAGAAATGAGAGCAAACTTTTACATTTTTTGTGGAGTATGTGGCAAAGAAGTGCAGTCCTGATCCTTGGTATGGCTTCACAGACCAAGGTAGAAAGTGGGATCTGAGACTCTGAGCTGTATTTTTCATGGCTTGACTTCCCAAAGGATGAAGTAGAAGCACAGGCTGTTTTAAGTATAAGGGAGGAAGGAAGAACGACTCAACTGAGACAAAAAAAAAGGCAAATGCTGCAAGCAAAGCACCAGCTGAACTACTGTCTATAAATATGACTATTACTCTGTGCAACATTTCAGAGCATAACAAAAACACAGCACTGGCTTTTATATTAAAGTTATCCCTCTGTGCTCGTTCCTCTATGTGTATATGAATCATACATATTCTTCTTCAGATGCACTGCAAGTAAAATTATAGGTCACATAAAAAAACTAAGGATCAGAGTTTCAAAGGTCCTCAGCACCTGTTAAAATACTAATTGAGCACAGACAGACTGCTGGAGAAAGCAGCTGATTTTTTTTTTTTTTTTTTTTTTTGAGCACAGCAAGGATAGATAGCATCATCACCTTCTTGAATTTTGCTAATACACAGCCTGGGTGGTAAGACTTTGCCAAAACCTAGCCATTTTACTTGGACTCTGAAGTGTATGCTAAATTAACTTGAGAAAAGCTGACCCTAAAATGGCCAATTTTACCTATACTGACTCTATTTAAAACCACAATAAAGCCACAGCTTAACATCTAACATGACTACAGTGCACTTGAAACATTTATAATGTGCCATATGTATTACCTAGTTATTTATTCTTTAGTATAAACACTTAAAAAATTAATTACACACACTGTCAGAGCTGTCTAATAGATAGGCAATCTCTACAATAAAATACCACTGTGCTCTCTTCTCTAACCTCCCCCAACCTTTGAAATTACCTTCAGATGTTTGTTAAGGGACATTAATGCCTCTGAAATCTAGAAACAGCAATAAGCAAAGTGTTGCACTCAGTTCAGTGCCATGTATTTAATTCCTGCATCATTAAGTACTGGCCACTAATTTTATCCTTAAATGATGATATAATTTACGGGACTTTTCCAGAGACCAGTTCTTATAAGTCTTATAACTTTGGAAGGACAAAAAATAAAAAACAGCTGACCTCATCCACGTGGTCTTCCTGGACTTCAGTAAAGCCTTTGACAATAGTTTCTCACGGCATTCTCCTTAGGAAACTGGCTGCCACTGACCTGGACAGTCACACACTCTCCTGGGTGGGAAACTGGTTGGATGGCCAGACCCAGAGAGTGGTGGGAAATGGAGTTTACTCCAGCTGGAGGCTGATCACAAGTGGTGACCCTGAGGGCTCAGTGCTGGGCCCAGCCCTTTTCAATGTCTTTATCAATGACCTGGATGAAGGCATTGAGTGCACCCTTAGCAAGTTTACAGACGACACTAAGCTGGGTGGAAGTGTGGATCTGCTGGAGGGTAGGGAGGCTCTACAAAGGGATCTGAACAGGCTGGACCTCTGGGCTGAGACCAACAGTATGTGGTTTAACAAGGACAAGGGCTGAGTCCTGCACTTGGGGCACAACAACCTAGGCAGCTACAGACTAGGGGAAGATTGGCTAGAAAGCTGCCCAGAGGAGAAGGACCTGGGAGCGTTGGTTGACAGCTGACTGAGCATAAGCCAGCAGTGTGCCCAGGTGGCCAAGAAGGCCAATGGTATCCTGGCTTGTATCAGAAACAGTGTGACCAGCAGGTCCAGGGAGGTTATTCTCCCTCTGTACTCAGCACTGGTGAGGCTACACCTCGAATCCTGTGTTCAGTTTTGGGCACCTCACCACAAGAAGGATGTTGAGGCTCTGGAGCGTGTCCAGAGAAGAGTGACAAAGCTGGTGAAAGGGCTGGAGAACAAGTCTTATGAGGAACAGCTGAGGGACCTGGATATATTTAGCCTGGGGAAGAGGAGGCTGAGGGGAGACCTTATTGCTTTCTACAACTACTTGAAGGGAGGTTATAGAGAGCCAGGTGCTGGCCTCTTCTCCCAAGTGACAGGGGACAGGACAAGAGGGAATGGCCTCAAGCTCCACCAGGGGAGGTTCAAACTGGATATCAGGAAAAAAATATTTCATGGAAAGTTCATTGGGGACTGGAACAGGCTGCCCAGGGAGGTGGTTGAGTCATCATCCCTGGGAGTATGTAAAAGACGGGTAGACGAGGTGCTCAGAGACATAATCTGATGGCAGATAGGAATGGTTGGACTTGATGATCTAAGAGGTCTTTTCCAATCTGGTAAAAAAAAATTGCAGTTCTTTCTCCAGCTCACATGGTTTTATAAGGCTGTTAGTACACTGCTGTGGGAGTTTACAGTGTGATTTTCCATCTGCCTGGATGGACACACATCAAGAACAGCTCTGCCAGACTCTTCTTCAGTATCACTTCCACTGAGCTGCACAGATTTCCTTGTAGGTAACCAGCAGTCAAATGCTGGAGGATATGCACAAAGCCACACTGGATAACAAGATTGGGAAAACTGGTTTGGATTTTTTTTTGAACTGGGAAAGGAAAATAAGAACATGAATATGAGTAAAACTTAACAGATTACCTTTCCAGCATGGGTTTGTTGAAAGTGATTTTTACACCTTGGAAATTATGCAGAAGTAAATGAGGACAATGCATTTAGTGAGAGGTGTTTTCCCTGTTTCATTAACTGCAGGGTGATTACCAATCAGTTGTGAAAGTTATTAAAGCAATTTGTATCTTTTGGCATCTAATAGCATTTATGCAGGTGGGAACTGGCAAATCAACACCACCTAATGCAGCTTGAGGTGTTGGCTTTTTTTTCCCCATATATCACAAATGAATTACAGCTCTAACAATAGACCACAACTGAATCTGGCTCTTAGTTTGCGCTATTAATTTGCACATTTTAAGCTGACTGGAACTAACAACCAAGGATGGTATAAGACCGTTTCACATCCTCCTTGCTTCCTTTTTTTGACATATAGCAAGAAATTTCTCAAAATCCTGTTTTGCTCTAGAAAAAAAAATCACTCCTGAACATGTAGAACTCCTTTTTAATGAAGTGAAGAGCTATTTAATAAAGTATCTTACAGCTACTCCTAGTAAATGGGACTCCTTAATTATCTTGCTTGGAACAAGATGTAGTACAAACAAGACCTGTGTTGAAGCCAGGTGAAGGGCTGCTGGTAACAAACACACAGAGTTTATTCCACAACAAAGTCAATGAGTTTACACCACCTGGATATTCCTCTAGCTACTTTTTACCCCCTCCAGACAGAATTTTCCTTCTCATTCATCTGATAAGTTATTGACGATCACTGAAAATATGGGCACAACCTGCCAAACCTTCAATGCCAACCACTCCTACTAAACCATTTCACAGTTTCAGCAGACAATTTAAGGATTCCAAATGCCTTATCGCATCTTCATCTATCTAACTTCCTTGGCAAAATGTTTGCAGTAACTGTCAACTTATCTATGGAGGAAAATGAAATGCAAAGTCACAGGCAAACATCACCAGAACGTGTACTTCAACATACACCATCTTATGGGATCACAAGTCATCAATGCAGCAAACACAAAATGCTTATAGAAATCAATTACCCATTAAGGGCTTATATTTCCCTAAAAAACCTGTTGAATAATTCCTAAGAAACAAATAAAATAAACACCACATAACCTTGCCCATTTAGTCCATAATTGCCTATTACAGCCTATTCCTGCCTACGACACTATGGGCCAGTGTGTTCTCAGTAGTAGGCCTTATACTAAGATATAATTGAAATCTGAATTGTTTAACATTTAAATATAATACTAACTTTTGAATTGTTATTTTAATGATGTGGATAAGCAGCTTGAATACAAATGTGTTACACAGAAATAAACTGATAGATTTCCACCGCTAGGAAAAAAAAAAACAAAAAAAAACCAAAAAAATCACCCCGTGGCACTACTTTGATTCCAGTAGGCCCATTTCTGCCTTCCTCACTTTGTAAGAATGTTCTTTTTTTATGTGCAGGTGTGACAGTAAACCTGTCCTCTCCTCTTAATTTTTACAGACTCTGGCCCATGGGCACTTGCTAAGGTATGTGTCTTAATTTCTGACATCACGTACTGCCACATTTCTAAATAAGGTCTTGGGCAAGAGTTAATCAGTCCTGCACGCCTCTGCATTCTCAGAGATGTGACTTAGGTATCCAAACTGAAAAGGNTTCACAGAAAGGGTCACCGGGCATTGGAACAGGCTGCCCAGGGAGGTGGTTGAGTCACCTTCCCTGGAGGTGTTTAAGGTGCAGGTGGATGAGATGCTGAGGGGCATGGTTTAGTGATTGATGGGAACAGTTGGGTCTCTTCCAAACTGGTTATTCTATGATTCTATAAAAATCACCTTTTTTCAAAGTGACTTGCCACCAACTAGCTTCTGCTATTAAAATTGAGATCTGCTGGCTTCTGCTACCTTTGTAAAATGGTATCTGCTTTGGAGAGCGGCTTCTGTGAAATAAATGAGAGACCCTCAACTGTCCCCTATTTATATATAGCAGATTTAGGTGCTCAATCTAAAATATGCAATTAGTGACTACAAGATGCTGATTAGGGTCCATAGGAGCATTTCTCCACACAGGAGACACTGAAATATCCTCCTTGGCATTTTATAGGCTTTGCCATCACTCCATGCCCTGGAAGGATAAGTAAGATTTTTCCCATCAAGCATTTTTGTTCTACATTCGCAAAAAAAAATACAGTCTTACTGCAGGAAAGGAAGAGAAAGGTATGCTAGGGCAGATAGCACGTTAATGTGAAAATGTTCAAGAAAGGCTTTTTCTCCCTACTTACTGCTGAAGACTTCAAACATTTGAAATGTTCAGGTCAGCTAATCCCCTCTGGGGTTCTGCATTACTAAGAAAAGTTATGACAGCAAAAAGATTTAGATGAGAGGTGATTACAAACTCCAATTTGTATGGGAGACAAAACAGATGAAAGAACACACAGGAAAGACATTCCAGTTCAAATACCACAGCACAGGTAATACTGCAAATCCACTCTGCTGTTGCAGCTTCTTTTTTGGTTTAAATGCACACTTTAATGCACACCTGAAACAGTGCATTAGTACATATGCATAGGTAAAAGATACCCACGGGGTAGCTCACTACATTGAGTGCAGAGGGGAGCTGTATTGGGATTGTAAAGATTAGTAGCTGTCCCTATGCATGCAGAGGGACACTGTACCACAACAGAGAGAATAAGGGAAGCGACCTCCCAGCTGTAACTGCAGTGAACCAGGACATGACTGAAGGAAAAAATATATATATGTTCAGGGTTTTTCAGCTGTTGTGACATCCAACAAGGCTGATCTGTAACCCACCAATATGTATTGTGTCTCTCATCAAAAACAAAAAAAAACCAAGCTCATCACTGAACCAAGCTCACAGCCTAACCTGTACAGTTCCAGTTACCTAGCAAGCCTGTCGTCTGGGAAGGAAAAAAGGAAAAAATAAAAGAAAAACCAAAATCAGGAGTGACAGACAAAAAATATTACAAAAACCAAGAAGTAATAAGTCTGTTTTCAAAGAGTTTCCCATACAGCATTTATGTATATATTCCTAGGATAAAAAATGCATAAGCTGTAAAACTTTCATTCTGGGCATTTTCTGAAGTGCCTCTTACTATCTTATACACTAATGTTTTTATTTGTACATTGTTCTGATATATAGTCTTCCATTCTAAAAAAGAAAAAAAAAACTGCCTATTCTCTGCAACAGGGTTAAGTGTTTAAACTTGTCACTTTTTCAGAAAAATTACAAATTGGACTATGAAGCCAGCAAGAAATAAAAGAAAGAAAAAATCCCAAACCCTTAAGTGGATAAGCTGTTCCAGCAAGCTCTGACTGTTGTATTCAGAGTACTATCTGTTTTTCACATTACATGAGAAATCTAATTAAATGCTTCAAGGGGGAAAGGTAAAGTAGTTCTCAGACTGACTATATTTGACCTTTCTTCTTTCAAGGTGACAAAAAAAAAAACCAAACAAGAAGCTAATTATTGTTTCAGCTTGAATTTGCACTTTGGAAAAGCCCACGCTTTTTCTGAAAAAAAGACACGCTTTTCAATTTGGTAATATTACCATTATAAAGCCCTTGATGCACACCACAGATTATGGTCACCTAAATAACTGCTTAGGCCATGCTCTCTGGTTAGACACCTCTTCTGAGGTTGCCCCAACCATGCGTCCCCTTCCATACAGCCATGCAGGGATCGGGGCAGCAGGTCCTCTTTCAGAGGACCATGTGGGTACTGTCAGGAGAGATGACATAAGGCTGTGCAAAAGCTCCTAACCTACAGTCTTAAGAGTGCTTATGTGTATAGTCAGGGTCTTTTCTTTCTCACTCTGACCTTGAACTCTACACCAGGGCACGCATCCCCTTTAATTCTGTTCAGGGAAATACTCAGCCTATTAATGACAATGGCAAACATCCCATCATCAGCTTGAGAGCAGGCCAAGATTTTACCCTTAAAATATTCGACAAAACTAAAACCACACTGAGAAACTCTGAAAACTGACAGGTATTAGAACTGCAAGCCCTAGGTTCTTCCCTTGCATAGGTGTGCTTCAACATTTCATGTAGTTAGTCTAATAGACAATAAAAGAAACAAAATTAAGCCATGACAGCTGCTAAGAAATTCTACTCATCTAAGACAAAAATCTTCCTTATTCAAATGCCAATCACTAGACTTGTGGTTTTATAAAACTTAAGCATTTAATATAGCATGTGGCTTCAGCAAAGCTCTTGCGATGCCATTATTCTGCTTCCCATGCCAAAGCTGGTTCCCTACTGTGAAGACATGGGATTTTTTGGTGCTAAGTAGCACCAAGATCTGCGAAGTTGCACCAAAGCAGCACCAGTGTGAAGATTTGATGAGGCAGAAAATGTGAAACAAAGGAAAGTGTTCCCTTAACTGATATTGATATCTATATGGCACAAGTCATATGTAACTATCATGATTTTTTTTTAATATGTGCTGCATTATCAGGAAGATATTTGTTTAATACAAACAGCATGGATATATCTACCTGTTTACCCTTTGGCTGTAACTAATATGCAGCTTTTAGGAGCCGTGTTTTGGGTTTTGAAGGACATCCCCCTGGAAAAAGTAGGTATGCCCTGTTCATTAAAACCTGCATGGCGCAGTGCAAGCCCTCAAAAGCATCAGGGTAATGCACACTGAAAAACATGTAGGAGGAAGTGCAAACAAAAAGCTATTGAAAATATCAAAGCCACAAACACAGGTTAAATTACCAAAGCTTCTTGCAGCACCACCAGTTGTTTGCTCACCTTATAAAAGCTCACGAGATTTATTTTGCCTGTTAAAGCAGGGTTCAGCAGCAAGTTTAGAAAGTCAATTCCAGGGTCAGGAGACAGCTCCTCAAAACATAATCTGTTAGATGCAGCCTAGAAAGTGCTTTTAGAGCCATAAAACCAAGGTATGTTGCAGGTTCTTTAAAACATGTTGGGAAAGAACTTTTGGTTTTGAGACTGTATCAAGTGTTTCTTCTTGACCTAGTACTTAAGCTACAATGAAAACCAATCCTATGCATCTTTAAATATTTTATTGTTTGAATAAAAAATGGCTCTTGTATGCCTAAAAGGACAGAGATTTTTTTTTATCAGGTGATACTGCAACAAATCTTTTGGAAATCTTTTATCGATGTTCTACTTTGCAACATCCCTGCTGTAAATTTTACCATGAGGAATTCATTACATAATTAGATGTGGCTCTACCCAATTTATTTTCTCTTCCTGAGAAGCCAAATGTAATTCATGATTCATGTTTAAATTATACACAGGAACAAGTGATCTGAATGCAAACTGCATATTGCATTGAAGAATACTGCACTGCTCAACTGCAGTGTGCAATGTTTTCATTTTAAAATGGAGAATAAATATGGGAAAGATTTTTGAACTTTCTTTGATATGTGACAGAGTTAAACATGACAAGCCCAGAAGGTGAGGTCTGTGTCAATCCCAAACAATCGAGGAGAGGAGCAGCAGGCTTCTTTTACCTACAGAAACTCTCATCCAGCCTTCCCAGAGAAGCCTACCAACAAATACAGTAATCAGTCTTTCCAGAAGAAGGAAAGATGTTTTATCCACTTACAAGCCTGACTTATTTAGCTTCCAGCATTCAACGCTGAAATCCACCAAGGTTTTGACAGTCAGAAAACAACCCAATGCTACCACGTACCTCTCCCATACCAAATGATTTCAAATATACATGTGATGAGACTTCAATCATGTTGTTTTCTAGATTCATTTGCAGCAGAACTGAACTTGCAGAGTCATTAAAATGCCAATGACATGCCATTAAAATGCCAGATCTCCCACCACAACTGACATGGACATTTACATTTGGGTTTTTTTCCACATGAATCACTGATGCAAAAGTGTTTTAAGAAAGTAGTTGGGAGATACTGAAAAACCAAAGTCCAGTCAAGGGAAAAAAACATGCACAGCATTATGGCCATGGGCTGTGTGCAAGGTTCTCTGCTTGCAACAAACCAATTCAGAAATGTGCTGAGAAAAAAGAGAGTTTTTACATCTTTCAGAGTATCTTTTGGAATACAATGACTGCTGACAAAGCTACTCTTTCCTACTTCATGAGTGGAAAATTATCCAGTTAAACACCCACCCCAACAAGAAATATTCCAATCTCTTATTTACAAGCACTGGGCATAATTTACATTATAAATTATGCCTTTATAAACAAATGTAGAATTATAGATACTTGATAGGAACATCAGCAAACAGCCTGACTTACAGCATTTCAAATGAACCATATCATGGCACTCAGACCATATTAAAGTGATTTCTCTATGGAAAATTGGTTTTGTAATTCTCAAGCTCTGCTGCAATAAAACACCCTATAGTACATCTGTATGTCAGCTGATTCCAGGGACCAACTTATGTTATATGTTTGTAATTATTTGCTAAAGATATACCAATTATCTAACTCTATGACTACACAGGCTAAGCTCACCTCTTAAAGAACAATGCAATGAAGTGTTTTCCTTTTCATATTAAACCTCCACACACTTTAAGCAATTTATAGGTACTTAAAGTTTCGCAACTCTAAAAATTCTTCGTAGACTGAACCAAATGTTCATTTTCATTTAAAAAAAAAAAGATTTTTAACCCAACAGAGAGATAGCACTATTGATTAATAACTGCATTTTCCATCATGTAATCTTTGAAGGATAGTTAAGGAAAACTCCCTTGTGAAATGTATTTTTGAAACATTAGCGATGTCTGAGTTTCTTTGATTTTCCTTGCTCTCCTTCCACTGCTTCCACTCTATAAAAGCATCTTTGCATCAAGCTGCTAAGTAGCTCTGGCCCTTTGACTAAAATTACAATTAACAAGCTATGGGACTGAAATCTATCCCTAAGGCAGATTTGTCTCAACAACAACAAAAAAAAAAAACCTGCAATAGCTACTGTTAACCTCAACAGGGCCAGAATTTGGTCCACTGCAAACTTGACAAGAATTGTTTAGGAAGTAAGTCACTAGACGCTCATCCAGAAATCAAACATGCTGTTCCAAGTTTTACTCTTGCTATATCTTTCAGCTAATATGAGAACCAACATTAGATATCATTAGATTGGGCTTTGATATCATGATATGTAAAGCAGAACATATGATGGCCAACTATTAAGAAAAAAGCATAAATATTTAGACATCTTTGCTGGCTTCCAAAATAAGCCAAAATTACTGCCTCATAGTATTGTATTGTCTTAGGATATTATTTTAAAGGTCGCTGTAAGCAGCAGCAACCCAAACAGCTGGTATGCAAGCAAGTGTTGTGTATGGTTTGGTGGAACAACAAGAGTTTTGGCCACTGATCCATGAATTTACATTCTGTAATCTGACACTCCCTCTTGAATTACTCAACGGTTTACCCTCCTCTTTGTCATCTTCCCTAAATCTTGGTAAACATAAAGCATCTGTGAGGAGGTTACACTGTAATCAGAAGGCAGGTCCCACAGAGGAGCTACTTCTGATCTATGTCTCAGCCACACAAGGAAACCAGCAACTTGCCTAGCTTGCTGGGTGTTCATCAGCCAGACGAGAAAATGCAGCCTGACTAAAGGTTGCTTTTTAAGTGAGTTTCAAAATAGAAAACTTTTGCCTTCCAGAGAGGCACAGACTACTTATTAGCAATTATTTCTCTCCAGAACTCTCTTTTCAGGAAATCATCTTTTCTCTCTTCACTTCAGAAAGTTTACATGCAGCTTTCCAGGATGTCACTAAAGTGTGAGCAAACTATTTACATTCCTGCCATATGTCTACTGATATCCTGCAGCCGTCTATCTAATTTACAATTAGATACCAAACCTCTGCTTTACATGCTTCCCTAACTACCTGTTTTTAACACACTTAAGTAGATTAGGGGTTTTTTTCTTTTTTCTTTTTTTTTAATTGGGCCTTAATTTTTTCTCCCCCAAAACTTCTTCAAGTCTACACATTGCTCGTATTTTTCAGCATTTAATACCTTGGGATACATCATCAGACAGAAAGTGCTACCTCCATCCTTGGAGGTTTTTAAGATACAGCTAGTCAAAGCCTCTGCCCACAGTCATATCCTGACTGGGAGGCAGGACAGTAACTCCATGGAACCCATCCTATCACACACCAAGAAAGACAACCCTCATCCACAAGAGACTAAGAACAATTGTATTTTCAGAGAGGTCTGGGCACTAAGGCATTAAACCTTCAGTTCTGTGTATATCCATATGCCTGCTTCTTAATTACAAGCATGTGCCATGATCTGCTTCATGATTTGACCAACTAAATGCAACAGCAACCTTCCTTAATTAGAGTTATGCACAAAGCAACCTACCCCACCACATCAGAACCTACACTTCCAACGCTACTACAGTTGTTCTTGAGTGAAGATTCAATACTTCGTCTCCAAATGCTGCCAACAAAAAAACTTTTATAGCTGAAAGACAAGATGCAACTGAGTCGACATGTAAACTTCACGTGTGCATCTGTCTGCAAGATGAAAGCCATCTGCAGCACAAGAAAGCCTCTTAGGGAACTCCATGGACAGGCACTGGATTTGTGTGTGCATGTGTATGTTTTGTGTTGCTAGCAGCTGTTATAAAGGACTCAAGTTTTTAGTTTATGTGATAGCCCTCAGCGTAGCATTATAACTGTCATGCAAAGCAGGACGCAAGCCCTGTAAGGCCTGAAAAAAAACATCAGCATATTTGTCTTGGAGATGAATAGCTGACAGGTATTTTGCCAGGGCTCCAGGGGGGGAAGTAAGGGAAAAATTAACTGCCTAATCCAAAGAAAAGACTTGGACATTTTTTTTCCTGCAACATGAACTAGTACTAAAATTACATATAAATATGAGAAAAAAGGTAATCCAGTTTTCCTTTTTGGTGAAACAAAATTCTAAAAAGTCATTTTAAGGTAATTAAAATAATTTACATTCAATGAAATGAAAATGTCTCATCTACTTTCTTTCCTATTAAACAGAGTAAGCCTTACAACTTTAAATGAAAGACATGTACACTAAAAAAATTATCAGTTCTGCAAATATCAAGATGACATTCTGACATTTTCCAAATTCTTTTTGTCTTATTTCTGCTCAAGAGAAATTGCTATTACAATTGATGAGCTCTAACAAGCAATTTTGCTTTGAAGAATTAGCCTTTTCTAAGAGAAAATTGTTTCAACAGAAATTTTTTTCTGTTTTGATCACCACCTAATTATCCAAAGACACTGGAGTTCTCTGATTCCCGGACATTTCACATGGATTATAGTGAAACCATCTGGATATTAAATTTCTAACTCACATATGGAGCTCATGACCCTCTTTATGAATCATCACACCATTTGTTTAATATTTAATGCAATTCTTAGTTACTCTGAAGAAAATGTTGAACAACAGGGGCCCATAAAATTAAAATCACACAGGAAAATCATAGCTACTTGCAAAACCTCTCTATTCTTTGGGAATTCACCACAAATCCCTCTGATCTAGGTTCATTAAGTTTATTTTTTCACTCCTGAGATGGTAAAATATGATAGAACACTAAAATTTCATATAAACATCTCTGTTTATATGAATCAGGAGAATCAGCCTTGCATTTCATGCAAACCTAGGCACAGTAATTTCTTGAGATTAAAAAGAAATATTTCTAAGTGTGTTAATCTACTGAAGTCTTGGGAAGACTGGGAAATTAAAACTGTGCAGCTCTGGATATAATTTTACTATCTTAAGTGCACGCTGGAAAAGTAACTGTCTCAGTCATGATCTCTCTTTCCTCAGCTCCCTAACTCACCTACCTGAAAAATAAATTTTGGAAAACTATCAGTAAATACTTATGAGGCCCATATGAACACAAACCTGCAGTCAGGAACATTTTATCTACCTATCTGACCAAAGCTAAAGGAAATATATTTTTTCTAAATGCATTTTGCACAGCTTCTAATAATTGTCATTGCGCTAAGTACTATTAAATGAGCTGTGTGGGAAGTTTAAAGCTTCCCCCCACCTCCACATCTGAGCAAGGTCAGCAAAGTCAAACCAAAACCCAGCTCCCATCCTGTCAACCTGAATCTGTCTTTTGTTCAAAGACCAGTTTCCACTCAGTATGAAGACGTATCTCACCTCCAGCTTTCTGACCAAAGCATAGATTTGCATCCAGTCCCCAAGAGACATCTAACCAGCAAACTCTCTTTAGAGCCATGTTATTTTCTGGCATCAAGCCTCCCTCTGCCTTCCCTTTTGGTCACATTAGCACTCTCACTCCAACTCATGCTCACAATACCAATAAATTTCATATCTGCACACTCCTAGATGCCTATTACAACCTGGAATTGATTGACAAAGCATTAGTCAGGTCATAAAAGGCTCACATGATTTGCTGCTAATAAATCAGTACCAGTAGGTGTGATCATTTAAAAGATCTTTTGAATAATATGACCAATTGAGTAGATTCAGAGTCAAAATATTGTGGAGTCGTGTCTTCACTCAAAAGCTTTGCTCAAGTCACGTCTCAAAGAACAGGCAGAATTGATCACCTTTAGCCAGACGACCTAGGTGTGCAGTGGGAAGACATCAGCTATTGTGCCAGCTTGAAATGCTGTTGCCAATGACCCCTAGCTGTCATGTATCCTGTCTGTGCAGGGCCAGTAGCAGAGGATGTACAAGAACTCCTCATTCTCTCCAGTATAGGTTACCACAGCCCTCACTGAAGGCTGCTAACACTGTCCTGAAGAGCAGACCAAAGGCTTTGTCATGGTCCTATTTCGCAGTGCTGCTCTGCTTTATCACTCCTTCCATAGCAAATGTCTGCAGGGGCAAAAGAATTTTGCATATGCAAAGAGCCACAAATGCAGAGCAGAGCACTGTGCACCTCCAAATTTGCATGTGCTGCAGGCAGTTTACACATTTTTCAAGTGAAAACATGCAATTGCAACCCTGACTTCTGCACGGCCTCTCTCTGCTGCAGCACCCAGCATCCACAGAGCAGTTGTCACAGTGTTCAGGTTACTGTCTCTGCAAGCTTGAACCCGTCTTGAAGGGGTGGCTGGAGGAACAAGTCATCTATCTCTGTAAGCACGGCAGCAGCAGCAAGGAGATATTCTCTTCTTTTGGAAACACCAACCACTCACTCAATGGATAAAAACAGGCACCTAATTTTTCTCCCATTAAAGTCCTTGTTGCAAGGCCCTTGGTTGAATTGTGTATGTAAGTACAGACCTCCTGAGCCCAGCAACAACACTGTCCTTGCCATTTCTCCTGGCTTTGCAGTGTGCATAACTGTTCCAGCAGCACTTTCTTGGGCACTCCCCAGCAGAATTAATTAATGTTTGCACGGTTCTTAGAAGATGAAAGTACTAAACAACTGCTAACTCTGAGGCCAGATTCTCCACTGGTTTTAAAACCAGCATTTGCAGCACAGCATCTGGGCCCATGATGACCCTGTCTCATAAGAGGGACTGTGTAAAGAATGTGAAGAAAAAAGAATTTTAAAAAGAGAAAGAAAAAATACGTAAATATAGAAAAACACAGATATATAAAAATATATAGAAAAGCAGCACTAAAGCAATGAACTGCATGATTTTCCTGAAGTCCCTCTTTCTGTAGTTGAAGAATACAAATCTGCAGAGCTACACCATTTTTCAAACCTCCTTAAAACTCACCTCTGCTGATATGCCTACAAATCATTCAGAACTGATTAGCTAGCTGATGTACTGTAACTTCTGCACATTACACTTACCATAACCATCCTGCTTTTAATGTTGGACTGCCCCATCTGTTTACTCAATCTGCTCCTATCCTATCCTCTGCCTTAAGCATTTGCAGGGGTTTTTTTTTCTTATATATAGGTGCCAAGCCCACCTCAGGGATACTCAGGCACCAACAAAATGTCTTTCCAGTCCTTTGCAGGCTCCATATGATATGGGTGTGCAAAAGTCAGTCTCAAAGGATAAGCCTCAATAGATTTAGCTCCACTTACAGAGATGTGTGTGTTCCTGTACGAAATTGTTGATCAGGGAAAGCAGTCCAGGAGGTTTAACTCACGCACATGTTATACATATAGCACCTCTGTGCTTTTCCAAAAGGCCCTGTGCTGCTGCAGTTTAAGGGCTTAATTTACTGCATACACTAGATTATTTTTTTTAATAGCAAGAATGTTTTCCAAATTGTAAACACATGGTCCAAGAGAAAGTTTCATCACTGAAAAAGTCTGTCTTTTGAATGAACTGCAATAGTTATAAGGGTAGACAAAGCATTGCTCAAATATCATAGAGACTGGCAAGAATGCCTTCCTCTGAGGTCCTGCAATAACATATTTGGCACTGAGAGCAGAGGAGAAACCAGCAGACTGCACACATCTTATGCTTGGACACCACAGATAATGGGAAAAGTATCTCCACTGCCTGGACATGTGTGGGATGAAGTACTAGCAATGAGCAAGAATATCTGAGCGTGAGACACTGGAACAAGTCACTTCATTGACTACAAAGGGATTGATGCTGCATGGCTTGGATCTGGTCAAATCTCTTACCACACCAATGTGGTTTAGGAGCCAAACGCAGACTCACTTATGAAAAACACAGCTCCAGTTATTTCCATAGGAAGCCATGCATGCAAAGGGTGTCGATATTCTTTCCATGGCCTTACTAGACCCTAGGTTTTCAAATCCTTATCTAACTCAGTCACATGCACTATTGGCAGACATACAAGAGAGAGGAGAGCCCTCAAGCCTCTTTCCACATACAACAGCAAGACTCTAAACACTCAATGGTCTAAAACAATACTAGATTTTTAGATATAAAAATTAAAATGTTACATTAAATATGAGTTTCCATGCTATGAGATTCCAGTGAGTGTTTCAAATCCCTAAGACACTGTCTTTGAAACAACCATTTTTTTTAAAAAGAAGATAAAACTAAAGAGAAAACTAAGGCAGGCAACCTCAAGTTGTAGCTCATCTGTACTCCCTTGGTGCAGCAGACCTGCCCAAAACACTAGAGGATGGCCCTACCCACCCAAAACCAGGAAGTCTGCCCATATAAGCACATTGCCAGTAGCAAGACTCATGGATGCAATCAAGTGGATTAACTTCCAAACCTTGTCCCTATAGCAAAGCTTGATATTTCCCTATTTGGCCGCAGATATTTCTAAACCCTCCAGTCTGTTTTGAGCTCCTGCTTTCCAAATGAAGTCTCTCTCCATTGAAAAACATCCCTTCTGTCTTCTTAATGGCCTTAAGCTGCACCAGGGGAGGTTCAGACTAGATATCAGAAAGAAATTTTTCACAGAAAGGGTCATCAGGCACTGGAACAAGCTGCCCAAGGAGGTAGTTGAGTCACCATGCCTGGAGGTTTTTAAAAGAAGAGTAGACGAGGTGGTCAGGCACACGGTTTAGTGGCAGACAGAAATGGTTGGACTTTATGATCCAAGAGGTATTTTGCAACCTGATGATTCTATGATTCTAACATTCTGCCTCTTCAGCATGAGTTAGGCTGATGCTCTGAACTCACAGCTTTAATCTCCAGAGAGATAGAATGAGATTTTCAAAAACACATACTATTGACCTACCTCTGCTCCAAATCAGTCTGATCATATTAGGTTAACTCTATTTAAGTTTAACCATGTATATTTTGTCATAATAAACTCACCCCAAAGGAATGCTGCTGCTTTAAAACAAGATTACTAGAGCTATGACTATACTTGTGCATTTGATTTTCCAGTTCTAATTTTGTGGGGTTTTTTGGAGCACACTGAATATTTAGTACTGCTGGAACACAGGTCAATGCAATTATATCTTACATCTTAAAAGGAAACAGTCTGCTCTAAATTCAGTGCTAAAGAAGAGCTGCACTGGAGTCATTAAGGCACGAAGATCAAAAAAACTAACTTTAAAAATGAATAGTAACATCAACACAGCCTGAATATGCTTCTTTTTTTCCCCAGCATACATGAATGGCTCAGCAAAACCAAGACCCAAATACTTAGGACTTAATCTTTTATCTTTCATTTTTTGGAAAAAAAAAACACCAAACAAACAACTGCCAGGCAGTGAGTGTTTCTAAATGGTACAAGAAGTGAACATCAGTTGTCACCAGTTTTTTTCCAACAGTGGCTCTGGAGAAGCACTTTTTAACTTAGGCCATATGGTACCTCCAGGACAACCACAGTAATAACTGGAGAGTTTTGGCCATGAAGCTTATACAGCACAGGACTAAATGTACCCTTACAGATCTGGGGTTTTTTTTTAAATAAAACATTAGTATGTTGAATCCTCTGCTGCATTTTTAATTTTGAAATACACATATATGTATTTTTAACTGAATCTATAATTGGTTTATCTAAATGATTGACAGTGAAGGTGAAGGAACAGTCTGTTAGTCTTGACTGCTGGGGTAATGAATGGAAAAGTTGACATGTTAAATTTCTTCACATCCAACTGTAATTATAAACTATAGACTTTTTTATATTATCATAATACCAAGTTCATCTTAAAAAATATAATTATTCCTTTTGGGTGTATTTATAGTGCTAAAATACATAGCTAATGCTGTACTTAGCATACCTTCATTTTTTAATATAATTGGATTGATTGTTCCAATTTTGTTCTTATTTTTGGAAATTAAGCAGCAGAATCAGATCACCTTACATTTTTCCAAAGGACTATTGTTTTGCTTCAGCAGGACATTCCAAAATTTTCAAAAGCTGTCTGCAATTTAACATGTCCTCCTGCTCTCCCTACAGATACTTGGCAGGTTGCACATTCCCAGCTTGACCAAGGGTCACTTCATCTGAGTCTCTACAAACTTTGCAGAGAGTGGAACCAAGACCTGAAGAAATATATAAAAACTAAAGTTTCCACCCAATAAAACACCCTTAATTCAGCCTTCATCTCTAGCCAAACAACTTCTGCAAAACAAATCATCAAGTTCAAATTAATCAGTTTGTGTGAGAGCAAACACAGCTTATCAATAAAGGCAAAGCAATAAACCGCCAGGAATGCCTCCAAGCCAGAGAGTGCATTTAAAGTCTGCAGCTTATTTTACATGGGAGGGAGAGGAGAGAGGTCTTAAAACTTTTCTCCACATTAGACTTAATTCAAATCATNCCTCCCTTCAGGTAGTTGTAGAGAGCAATGAGGTGTCCCCTCAGCCTCCTCTTCTCCAGGCTAAACAACCCCAGCTCTCTCAGTCGCTCCTCGTAAGACTTGTTCTCCAGCCCCTTAACCAGCTTTGTTGCTCTTCTCTGGACTCCTCCAGAGTCTCAACATCCTTCTTGTGGTGAGGGAAGGTAACATCAAAGCCCAGTTCCTCACAGCAGTGTAACTGTCTGTGGAAGCGTAAAGGTGATTAAGATGATCTACCTTGTGGGATTGCAAAAGGAGGGGTTCTCAGAAAAGAGCAGATGCAGTTATCCCGGATCCAGGTCCTCTCCTCCATCCCAAGGAAGGCCCAGGAAACAAATCCATTGATCTTCCCCGAAGTCTGTGGTGGCTGCTGAACTCTCAGTGGAGCAGAGTCAAAAGGAGATACCTCAGCCACAGTGCTTTCCATTCTCCTGGGTTTCCTATACCTTTAATGTATGCAGTCCTGTTGGCAATGCTGCTTCCTACTGACTATCCCAGTGGAAAAAAAATCAGCCCCAAGCCAGAATCATGATGAATTCTCCAACAGCTAAGTGCTGCCTGCTTTGAATTACATTGGTGTGCTTCAATCTCACAAAGTATTTTTGAATTCCAGAACAGTTTCAACATGGGGAGAGAGGAAGGGATAGAGAAGAAGAATACACTTTCAATAAAATTCGGCACCGTGCCGCATTTCTTTAATCTCAGAAAAAAATCCTCTTAAGACACAAATAAATGTATCTTCTTAAGTTAGTGTGATCTTCTCCTAATAGCGCAATTAGCTTTCATACGAGATAGGCTCACATACTTTATTAAGAGTAGACTCTTAGGCATATATAAGCATGCAATATCAGGCACACTTCTTACAAATTAAGGAGAGCATTTCCTTAATTGTCATTTCCACTGTTGACACAGAAAAAGTGGTGTTTTAAATGCTATATTAGCATTGAATCCCAAGGGACCCCTTCAGCAGCCCCTCTCAAGGAGCAATCACTTGCATCAAGTCCTGCAATTCCCTTTTCACTGCTGGAAGAAGGAAAAATGCTGCCAGGGAGCATGACTTGCATGGGACAAGGCAGCAAGACTCAGATCACTGCAATGAGCTTACTGACAACTCATGGCTAAAACATCTAACAGACTTTGAGACTTAACATTTTGCAACCAGTCTTTGTAGTGACCCCATCCCAGCCTCCCACAGAGCTTGCTTTCTTGCTTTGCAGCCCTACTTAGTACAACAAGTGTGGATATACTCACACATTGCCTACCACCTTGTGGATTAGTCAAAAGCAGTTTGGTTTTATTTAAGTTACTGTGAGGTTGGTAAATTGCAACTCTTACCCATCAATAGAATGATCCTCATTAGTCTGTTCCCCAACATTTAACATGACCATAAGCCACTGCCAAACAGATTAATACTGACTATTTCATTATTATCCTGTATTCAGCAAACGGGGACAAAATTGTATTATTATAGTAAATGTTTAAAGCTCACCACCAGACACACCTGGCAAATATATCCTGGAAATGCTTACTTATCCAGTGTCACCTGATGGGCAAGTACAGATACCCTATGCACTTGCAAGGAAGATACAAGAAATATCTGCAAATAGCGTAGAGCCACTGTACAGAGAAAAAGAAAATAAGCTAATAAATACTGCCACACCATATCCTACCATACAAAACAATGTTTTATTACACACTTTAAAATTAATACATGCTATTTTGTTGCTTTCAACACACACTCAAAATGCATGTTCCTTCACACTTCACAAACTCTATGCAGCAACAAAACAGAACTCCACTCTTGGCACTTCATTACCTGTGTGAAGGCACAGAAAAAAGCACCCAAGCCCCCACCCTTCATGCACAGCTGATATCAAAAGCAGCGTGAGCTGTTTACTTCTTGTCAAGATGAGTTTTTTCATTTGGCTTCCTGTTTACATTTCCCTATATCCCTGTCTACTTGTTTGCCTAAATATAACCTCTCAGCCATGTTACTAGCCTGAATTTAACAAAAAACCCACACCAGAACAAAAACCATACACGACCAAAAAATCCAGCTGACACCACCCCCGCCATCCCAAGCCTAATAACTGTATTGCAGCTGTTAGCTTTCCTGTTGGCTCCTTCTGTAATTTGAGGAAAATCAGCATTTTCAGAGCACGACTCGCATCATGAATTGGCTAAATCACCTTCTGAGGGTGTCCACGTTTCTCAACCAACCAGGAGGACAAGGCTCTTCATGCATGTACCTTGAATGAGATACATCCTCACTCAACTGGAACCTATTTGTGATTTCCCAGGTTTAGGCTCTAAGTGGAGGACAGAAAATCGCAGTAACAACACTCAGCACTGCACAACTTCCAGCTTCTCTTCAGCCTACACCATTTAGTATCTGCAGCATCTAATAATTATTATTAATTGCACCTAACTGTAAACTGTAAAATAGATGGGAGAATGCAGAAATAAGCTCAGATGCATCTCCGGCTCAGCCCCTGCTCCTCAGCTGGGTTCACCTTTACATCCAAAGTTAATCCATTATGAGTGTGCTACAACTGAGCTTTGCAAGACCTGTCAATCTGCAAGCCTTGGCAACAAAACCAGACCAAGAGATGTAAGCAGCAATCTGAGAAGATACTCCCCAGGAATTAGAATTTGTAAACAAACATTTCAGCTAATTGCATTCTTATTCTCAGTGCACGAAGTCCCCACGTAGCCAAAGCATTTGTCTACAGAGTTTAGTTTCTTCCATTTAATGAACGCTGATCCTGTCTTAGCCTTGGCTGGTATATCATCAGGATCAACATGAAATGCTAATGGAGAAAGATGCTTAATATAATTTTGAGTGTTTAAGTTACAACCGTGGCTATTAAAGCAAATCCATTTCACCTGTTCCTTTTCAAGCTCCCAAGTGAGACAGATGTAAAAGTTTCCATGGGGAGAAGTGATTCATAAATGGCTACACAGATCAAAGAAGAAAGCCCTTCACCATTAATTACAGTCAGTGTTTTCCAAACCAAAGCTGATCATTTCACTAGCACAACACATAATTAGTAAGGCTCATTGTATTTTGTTACCTTAACAAACTCGTTCACTATTTAAAGAGCAAGGTGGTAGCCTCCAGCAGTTGGGATAACCATGCCAACCAGCCAGGAAAAAAAGGCTTTGTGCTCAGCTTATAATCCAACAGGTTCCCCGATTTTCAGTCTCCTTGATAGTTCAATGTGGAAATTGATGTTGCTTGTCATGGCATCCCTAGCAAGAGACTTCATGGTGCACCCACGTAAGATGAATACAGCAGCCCAGTGAATTTAGTTCTTCACAGTGAGAAAAGCTTCCCACTGCTAAGCCAAAGGACATGAAATACAGGACATGAAATAGCCACAGTAGTAAGAAAGGGGATGCTTCCTACCCCTCATTCCTCTAGGATAACTGCAGCAGGTCCAGCCCCAGTGCCATCCATGGCAATCTTGCACTGCATGCTTTAGGGGTGTCACAGAAGTAGCAGGAGAGGATGATGCTGATTTTTACTCAGCAGAGAGGATGCTCTCAGACACTATCTGCATTTGAAAGCAGGACTGGTTATTTCTTCCCATAGCTCAGACTGCCCCTCAATCTAAAGAGGGACAACAAAGGAGGAGCAACTTCTCCACAGCAGAGGGTCCTGGTGCATGCGCCTGCCAAGATCTCAGTTCTGAACTAGGCACCTGAAATACCATTTGGATCCCCCAGCGTTCAACAGACAGAGCACGCTGCTGGCAGCTGTCATTGGAAATGCTGGAGTTATCCTCATGCAGATTTTAAAAGGCCACTGTTTACGCATGTAAATTCTGAAGGGCATTAGTGGCATTGCTGACACACACTGACAGCCAGCCCAGCTCTGGGAAGGGAATAAGCAGGAGCAACCGCCTGAATAATTGATGTGCTTTTACTCTGCCCCATGGTCGAGTTATTACATTGCTCACTCTCTTTAACTGCTTGTGGTTTCTAAATTAATTAGAAATCTTAATGTCAGAGGCAGCCAGTTAAAAAAAAAAAAAAACAAAACAAAAACCCAAAAGGCACTGAGAATAAAAGAAGAGAGTGCTTCTCATGCCCTTGAGCCTTGGCATCTCTTACTTCAGCCTGGCCACGCAGAGATTAAAAGCATTGTCTCAATTTCTGAAGCTTCAGACTCCACTCATTAACAGCAGCACAGCATGGAATCCACTCCACCTACAAAAAGCCCCCATTTCATGGGAGTGAATACCCCCATCAAGGTCACCTCTCCTATAAGATGGGGCAATGCCTTTCCCAGGACATGGCACACACATGTTGCAGCTAACATCGCTTCAATACAACGAAATACAACTGATACATCCCTAGCCTGGCCATTGCAACCTAGTGCCACATGGTGCCAAATTAAAGGACACCACTGAAGATTGGAAGAATTAAGGAGTCTGCAGCTGTCCTGCTCTTACAGTCGACAGAACTAAATGACTCTATGGGATCCCTTTCACAGAATGAAAAAAAAAAAAAAAAATCATGTGCAACCACCTGACCTCAGAGAACAGGAAAAGCTGAACATAATGACACATTGAACAAATACAAGAATGCACGTGGCCATTTTTTGCTAATTACATACCTTTATCTACTTGCAATATCACTTGTGCCTAAACTTTAAAACAACACTGGTAGTTTTTGAGAAAGTCAGTGGAAACAAGTTCCTATTTGAGCTACACTGCATTAAAGCATGGAGAGTTTTGTTCCAAGTCTTTGGAAAACACTTAGCCATGTGGGTACTTTTACTTTCTTGCCTGCAAACATAAGTACTGATTTTATAAAAAAATCTCTTCACCACTGTATCAAAAGAATAAATAAAGACAAGTGATCGGATTGAGATAATTTTAAATTGCATAAATAACTTGGACTAATATTTCATCTTCCTATAAAAGAACAGTGAAATATCAGTAGAACTCAACAGCGCAGCAGTCTTTCTCTTTGACGACACATCATACCTTACTATAATCTGCTTGATACCAAGGGGAAGAAAGTTGTAAACTACCTTTCCATTATTCCCCCTTGGGGAATGCAGAGTCTACCATGAAAAAATACAGAAGGATCAAAGCAACTTGCAAATTTAAGCACTTCAATGTGTTTCAGTACTATTCTGAGACCACTTCCATTTATAGAGTGGGAAGATGGGCTTCCAACTAGTTGTTGCTGATATATGAAGAAGGCCACATGGGTCCACCCTACAATTTGTTTCCATTTGTCATCTTGGTTTACATACTGACTCCAAAATGCACATGCTAATTATCATTAGTACGGCACCGCAGATGTAGTGAATGCAAGATGTCCCTTACATGCATTTTTCAAACCCAAGCAATGAAATGAAGTGTCTCGTAAGAACATCATACCTGTTCATACAAAAGCTTTCCTGACCCAACAGCATCTCCTATCTGTATCTCTTTGCATCCATGTTTCTAAATCTCACTATGCTTGCTTTGCTGTGCTCAAATGTGTAGGTCTTCACATTACATATTTCCTTTTGTTCTCCATACTGCCACATCTACATACATCTCACTTTGAAGTTAATGTATTAATTATTACAAAAAATAACTGAAAGGCTCTGCTTAAGTAGATTCCTCTAGGTTTTCTACAGTAATAATGAATCCATGCACAGTCTTTAATGCAGCCATGGAGTTCTGATCCCTCCTCTGTATCACTGAATCAGATGTACCAGCTGAAGCAGGACCACTGCTCTTCAACATGGCCGTGCCCTCCTTGCCCAACTTCTACATCACTTGTCTCCAGAAAGGAGAAAAGTGCAAAAGCACAAAGGGACCCAGCATGCTCGCCTCTCGACCTTGGAAAGAGGTGGAAGAAAATACAGGAGATGGCAGCAACATGCTTTTCAGAGCCTAGTCTTTCAAGATATAGCCCCTGGCAAAGTGGCTCATGAAAGTTTGATGAACAGCATTTTGTTTAACACCAGCAACTGAGCCACAGCCCTGTCGAGCTGCATTGCCCAAACAAAATGTCATGACCCAAAAGGACCAAGAGACTCAATTGCAAAAGGCAAGTTCACAGGCGGCAGAGAAGCTCAGGACCCTCAGAGCAGGGTACACTATTCCACAAGTTATTCAGTCATCGAAACTGAGGAGGCTGCTCTAACACTGATGAACACTGAGCCTCCTTCAATATTTGTCTACTGTGCTGAAAGGCTCAGCTACAGTCTTGCAAATACAATTAAATCTACAGTTTTTTCCCACTGGCACATATAAACTTTGATTTTTTTTGCCCATCTTTTATCTTTCATTTCTACATGTACTGAAAAAACTGAAAAAATAGGTGTGCTATTCCCTACCATTTTGCCTCAGTATTTTCATGCTCTGCTGCTTTCGTTCCCCTGCTTCCTTTCCATAAAGGAATATCCTCAAGAAATAACTGTTCCTGCATAACTGAAAATACAGAAAATGCATATGCGGAGATGGAGCTGTAGGCTCCACAACAAGATCAGGCTGAGCATTTTAATACGTTAGTGCAGTTAACAAATGAAACTAGACTATATCATCCAGTAATTACCTTTTCTTGTTCTTCAGGTGCTAAAAATCCACACACTATTTTTGGAGAGTACCCAATTCAGCATTTCTGGAAACAAAGAAAAAATAAATAAATTAAAAAACATTTATACTTGCTTCTATGGACTTACTAGGCACTCATGGACTTTCTGCTATATATGTACCAGAAAATACAGCGTATTGGGTTTGGTCAACAGATATGATTACAGAAAGCTTGTAAGAATTTTTAATCTCTACGAAGCACATCTCTATACGGGAAGACAATACTAGTACATGACCAAAACAGTTGATGAAAAATCAGTGGAAACTATCGCTGTCAATTATAAAACAAACATTAGAGATACAAGTTGTTATTGAACACATGCAGGTACATAAGTATCTCTTCACTATAACAGACTTCAATATGATCTCAATAAACTACTGCTATACTAGAAGATTTAAAAGAGATCTTTAGATGTTGCTGCACCATAAAAAATATTAAATATCTAGTTTGAAGAAAATGTAAAATAAATTATGTTTGTAAAGATGTTAATTTCTGTTCCTCAGCAATTACACCTTAAATTTCCTCCATTCCCTTACATCTTCAGTATTTTTTTCTAACTATAGTGTTTAAACACTAAAAGTAACATTAATTGACAAAAGCATGAAATGTATGGATCTAGGTCAGCCTCCTGGAAGTGTTGGTTTTATTAGGATTAATTACACATGAAAAATTGTTCCTCACAGTTGGGATTGCTACAGATGAAACTTCTGTGGGAATCAGTTTAGTCAGTCAAGCTGGATGGAGAGGAACATGGGACCCCTTCCAGCCTAAATTAAACAATTAGAAAATATAATAAAAAAATCCACACAAGGGAAACAACAATGAGTCCTGCCTGAATTTTGCTTCTAACATTAACGACAAGCCCAGCTCTCTTTCTGCAACCTGTAGAGGAGAATAAAGGTAATTTCATTTGAGGAAGTGTATCAAAAAGACAAAATATATATTATTGAAATAGGATCCAGCGTTAAACTGTATGTTACTCCAGTGGCAGCGGCAGGTTCCCAAGTCTTTTTCTAACAGAGACTGCAGTACCCCTGCTGCCATGGTTCCACACCCTGGACCATCCTAAACCTTAAAAACTTTGCAGAGGGAAAAAGTCATTCTAGGGCTCTAGTTTCACTGCTCAGTTGATACAGAATGGTCCTATTTTAATCTTTCATGCCAAAAAAGGCAAGTTTCACCCCAGCTCTATGCATGCCACAGCAGATAGTGAGTACTTCCCTGGGAATATAAAAACAAGGCAGTTGAGGCAGTGGTCCCCAACACATAATTCATCTTCTTTACATACTAAAGGAGCAATTGCTTGCAGTCAGTAAGATGGAAGTCAAATAAGTAAATTAAAAATGAAAACAAGGCTTGAGAGTCCAGCATGCATCCTGCTTTTTGAGTCATTTCTCTATAAAAGGCAAGTATGAATATTCGGGGGGGGGGGAGTAGGGAGGAGGAAGAAGACACCTAGTTCAGGTCACTTCTCAGCAAAATCACCTCTATAAGCAATAAACAGGTTTTGGACCATCTAAGAAATTTACAGGCAAACTCAGGGTAAGACGAGTTATTATTTCTTACTGTACAAATGAAAAATCTCCAGATGTTAGGTGTCTTCATCCTTCAATTTTGATTAAATATATACAGTTTCAGTAAGAAAATGGTTGAGCAGACCAGGCAACAATTCATGAGGGCATTCATACACTTTATTTCTAGGAAAAATGCCATTTGTTTATACTACTCCCCTTATGTTTTATAGCAGAATCTCCACTTGGTTCCAAGAAGCTTTTAGAGAATAACTCTGATTTGATGGCAGCAGTATAGAGCAGAGAAATGGTGGTCTGCCTAGTCTGAAGAAGTTAATGTTTGTTATCCCATTACCTGGGAATGGCTTCTTAAATGAAATCAAACAAGATCTTTGTTTCATTTATAATACCCTAGATTTCGCCTCTGCTTGGAGTGTAAAGGGCTAGAGAATAGCACAATGTACAGTGATTTATGGCTCCTCTGTGTCATTTTAGGATTCAGCACTTGCTGTCCTCCCAGTTCACCTTTATTTTATCATAATATGAGTGTACTGTCTGGTAAATCTTGCCCTCCCTCCACAAATGCCAAATGTTTAACCTTGAGTTGGCCTCTGTGATTTGCTGTTTCTACGCAGATTTCAGGTGTAGTTTGGGGGATTCTTGTTCTTGCTAAAATAAGAAGGGAACAATACAGGGATTCTGCATAGCAAAGACCTTGCAAAATACTTGATAGTCAGTGCTCACTGGCAGTGGGTGCACTGCAGGACCTACAGGGATTTGGGTTTTGCCCTAAAGGATAGAATAAATACACTAAAGAGAGAGACACTGCTTTACCTCTAACAGTGCCTGCCACACATGCAAGGGGAGCTGGTTTTTATTGCTTTCCACATCACTCCAATAACCTGCTCCCGTCTAAAGCCTACAGTACTTCTCAGAAAGCATTTGCTGTTTCTTACACAGTCCTTCCTCAGTTCTGCTCTGCCTAGACAATTTGGCAAGTGGTTTCACCTCAGATGCTAATGGAGAAGGGAAATCACCTTCACTCCCTTGGTCCATCTCATGTTACCTTGGAGTTCTACCTGCAGAGATCACTGTTAAATGGATAATGTAGATACTTAAACACAGCCTACTCTTTCTTAATGTGACTGCTGGCATTCATACAGATAAATGTTTCTAAATCCTCTACTATGGTGAGTAATCCATCCACCCAAATAGGAGAAGGGCATACTGCTCTGCATCACTAGATGCCAGAAGAAGGGCAATTAATCTGCAAACCAGTGTGCTGCTGCACTTTCATGCCAAAACAGAAGCTGCTGTTAGGGAGAGCAACAATAACCACCTTCTGTTCAGCAACAACAAAGGCTGGAATCTATCAAGATGGGCTCACCCTCGAACAGCTGTCTTCACTGTAAAAAGCCAAGTGGTCCAACTTCAGTCATTACTGCTCACAGTAGAGACCCACAAAAATCACACAAAAGTTTAGAAAACCAGCAGAAGGCTTGTGAGGCTTTGTTTGCTAAAACGTTAACAAGCACCTTGTTCTGGCTCTATTCAAGTAGAGGAGAGCACCCAAGTAGAGGAGTTGTGCTTCTGAAGAAGAAAACCGATATGAAGCAGCACAACATTTCTCCTGGGTGTTAGCATCTCTGCATCAGCCCTATGAAACCAAACCAGCAACTTCCTTTTATGGTGACTTAATTAACATGTGCCCTATCTATCTTTCCAAATCTTGCCCGTGGCCATCCTCCATTACCAAACTCTTTTAATGAAACTGTTTAAAGCTAACAATTATAGTTTGTGTTAGAGTTGCTCCTAGAGGCTTCAGCTAGGGTCAGACTTCGTTGTTCACAGAAATCTCGCTTCCAAAGACCTTGCCTTCTTCTCCAAGAAGACAAGGCAATCAAGGAGTAGCATAAAGAAAGGCAAGGAGACAAAAAATAATTGCTCAAGATGAAAGAGCAGATCACCAATAGAGCTAGAACAAAACCCACCTCCTCTATGGAGCATTCGTGAGGCTGTGCTGACTTTCCAATCCTTGATGATCAACTAATCATTTGTAAAGTGTCATTATTTATAGAGGGACACTTTAAAAGTGTCAACAGCAGATGAAGCAGTTCATAGTTACCTGCTACTCTGTGTTTGAACATGTATTTTTTGTGGTGGCTCTCCAAAGCTAACCACAGCAACAAAAGGGTTACCTTCCCTTCACCTTCCAAAGAAATGCTTCCCATACCTTTTGTGCGCATTACTGCCAAATCAATCCCCTCTCAATTTTTTTATTCTTCCATCAATGCTTTCAACAAAGAGTGATTGCTCAAGTACCCTTCTCCACCTTGCACTTCCAGATTTTTTAAGGAATGGTCAATCTCAATATGCATAATTAGAATTGCAAATGGATCATTTTATCTTGTACTCTTCTATTTTAATGGGATTATGTACGGTCAAATCTCTACAGTAACATTTAAAGTCAAAACCTCCTATGTCATTCATATATGTTTTAGATATTTAAAATATTAATATGCAACTAGTGATATTACAAAAGGTTAGATTTCTAACTATCCTGTCCTGTTGACACCATAAATCTGATATAGTTTTCACTGATTACTAGAAAAATCTTTCCAAGGAAGTATGACTGGAATTTCATAAAACATCCTGCCATACAATTCATCAGCATACAATTCTGTTGTCCTTTGTACAGGGAAAGAACAAAGCACAAGTGTGCTCTTTGCAAACAACTTCAGTGCATAAAATATTAAAAGCAATGCTAAACTAATCTCTGGCAAGGATTAGAGACAATTCACTGCAACTCATATTATGAATGCCTTTGGTTTACCATTTAAAAAACATTAGAATCTACCACTATGGTTGTGTATCACAGTGCTGTACATTAACCTCTATAATTTTCCAACATAGTATATTGCAGTAACACAAATTAGGTTATCTGCCAAAAAAGCTTAAAAGAAAGCAATATTTAAAGCAACTAGACAGGGAAGCTCATAACTCCTTCCTGCCAAAGACAGCAGGAGAAAGCCCAGTCTTCTTTTTCTCAAAGCAAATGGTAAAATCCCATTAATTTCCCCTGCAACTGACAGATCTACAGCATCTGAGAGAGGATCCAGTCTAAATACATCACAGGCATAACAGAGGAATGATTTGGGAGAGAAGGATTGCCTGCTCTTATTTGCTTCCACGTAACAGGAATGGAGCAGGTCATTTCTGTAAGCTTGAAAAGACTTTGTGGGCTTTCAGTAAGATTTTCTCTTCACCATTTTTTGCCCTCTGTCTCCGTTTAAAAAAAGCTACCCTTGATACTTACTATCGAAGGGCTCACATGGGCCATACATTTTATATATTCTGGAATAAGCATATCCTTTCCACTAAGGAAACAACTACAAGCAGAGTTTTTTCTCTACACATTACATGGAACTTTTCATTTCAAGACATCTATTTTAGGCACATTAAAAAATCATAATAAAATTCTCATCATGTTTGTGAATGACTCGAATTTACAAAACAAAATTTGTCCACTCATAAATAATACATCTGGCAACTAAACCAGAAAGATTAATTTGGTTTTGTAACAGTTGGAAGTTTTTCTTGGTGGGATGAGAAAGAGTCTATTAAAAAGATGCAAAAGAAAGGGGGGACAAAAAAAGAAGAAGACATAGCCCTATGTGAGGACAGCAACATTCCCGTAAGATGTGTTGGAGTCATGCTTCTGCTCTGCATCATGCAGAACATGCACTTAAACATTGCTGCCTCCCTTATGAGGCCACTTGGATGCTGCTCTCTTTCCTATGTAACTACCTGGCTCCCTTCCCTCATTTTCCACTTTCAACATATCAAAAAGAACCTATGAAACTCCATCCAAACTCATATGCTTCTGTGAAATACATTGAGCTGGAGCAGAAAATGTCAACTGCATTTTGTCTCTCCCAGAGCTAGCTCTCAGCTGCTGGGACCAATGGCCACGGTGGTTAAGTAAAACTTTCTGTGTCTGTCTTTGGAGTAGAAATAAGCCATTATTTCAAGCTGGCATCCTAGGGATCTTTTTTCCAAGTGATATACTGGTCCCAAGTGGTTTTAGAAGCAAGCAACCAGGGAGTTATTTGAAGTCCAAGCTGTGGTACTGGGAAACGCAGAGGGTTCCCTGCAACAGCAGGGCATTTAATGCAAGAGGAAAAGGTAGCCTGGAGTCCTGCCAAATCTAATCTGGGCTATACAAGCCACAGCTGGATTTCTTCAAGTAGGTGCTATTACACAGGCACACCGCTGTCCAAAGTCTTCTGTTATGTCTAAACTCCCTGCAAAGACCTTAGGAGATAAAACTGATTAATCCTAATTAAAATGAAAATCGAGGATATTACAGAGTCTGTTGAATCTACTTGATGAATCAAAAGCCTCATTTCTATGTTGTCTTTTTACAAATGTGCAGTACTCTTATATGCACAGTATAATGTTTTCATATATTTCTTCACTTGGAACATCATAGGTCAGATGTTAGAAAGTACCCAGAGAGCCATTCTGCATTATCAGGCCCCTGCAGAAGTGCCTAAATGGATGCTGAGTCCCTTTTCAGACTTCTCATGGCTTTAATAAAAAATCACAGCCTGTTGCAATGCGACAGCCCAAACACTACAGCTAGGGAAACACTGGCACCAAGCAGGACAGAGCACCTCTCAAGTATGCTGAAAGGTATGCAACATGGCCCATGAACACTGGGCAAGGAATACACAATGAGTTAAATTCAACTAACATAAACTCTCCAAATCCCTGCTCTCAATTTGCCTAAGTCTGATAATGCTTTAATGAAATATCATTGCTCTTGTTTTTATCAAAAGGCTATTTGTACATAACACCATATCACAGTAGAGGACACTGGGGAAAGCAATCAGACTGCAAAGACATTCCTGAACTGCAGAAACTCAGAGCAGACCCTTCCAAGGACAGTTCAACTTAGGATATGAATGATTTAAAGAGGAATGAACCAATACAATGCTAACATCAGCTAATTAAGGGGCAGGATGCATTTGGCACAGAACCCTCTCTCTGTATAGATATACATATAACACACTAGAGACCCATGTTCAATTTGTATCCAGTCAAAATGGTACGTTACCTAAATTTGGAGGGGCAAAGCTAACCATACTTAATTTTGGTTTATAGATTTTTGTCCTTTCCCAAAACAGTTTTCTTTAAAATCTGAATCACTGGCTTCATGTTGGGTGACGGGACATGTCTAACCCTCAAGCTGAACTGCAGACCAACTACAACACTTGTAAAAAAAAATTGAATCTGCAAGGTGCCTATCCCAACTCTGTATTGCTGTTGATCACAGCTGGGAAGATATCTGCGAAGGACCACCACAGTGTCTCATGGAACTTAAGGAAGAGTAGACAGGGAGGGTCTGCTCTCCGATCACAGGCTATATGTGAACTAAGGTGTGATCCCAGCATAGTCACTGGTGCTGAGGGTTTGAGGGGCATCAAGTCCAATAATACTGCATTAAAATGATATTTCTCTGCTTAGTCCCCACTGGTTCCTTTGAAAAGGCAAGCCTTGTAAGAAATCAAGAGCAAACAGTCACAGAGCTGCTATTAAATGGTCTGCTTGTGGGAAATTTCAAGCTTAAAAACCACGGAGACTAGCATTCAATGATTATCTTACCTTCACTGGTGGTCTTCCCTTAAAACTATCCCTCAAATTTTGTTAACACAAAATGAGGCAAATGACTCTTAGAAATGCAGGTGGAAGAATCAGACTAGAGGATAGAGAAATTCACTTCTGATGCCAGACGTTCAAAATTAAAAAGGCAAACTATGTCCTGATTACAGGGGCTGCCCAGATCAGAAGTAGACTGGTCACTCAAGTGGCACGTGGGGATACACAAACAGTGAAGTACAATGGTTCAAGCAGAGTCCCAAAGAATCCTTAAGGCTGATGTCAAGGCACTACTTAGACTTACCAAGTTCCTTAATAGTATGAAAGATAAGCAGGCAAAAGTAAAGAAGGAGTTTGGACATATGCATCTTGGAAAGGCACATTGGAAGGTGGGCTACATGCTCCAGTTACTATCTGTAAAGACATTTTATAGGGAAGAAGGATTTGATGCTATAAACCTTGTCAACGTTGAGCAACCCTACAAGACCTTTAAACAGGGAGCTAGCTGGTAGAAAGAAGAAGCATCTGACAGAAAAACAAAGAACAACAATGTCAACATGGCTAATTTGGGGGTAACTTGTTTAAAAGCATGCACGGTTGTTTAGCCAATAATGTGTTAGTAATAGGTGTGTGGACAAGCACTTTTAACCAATAATAAACTGTAGATAAGCACACGGACAGCTATGCATAGCCAGATGTGTAACCCGAAAAGGTATATAAAGAGAAAACTAACACAATAAAGGGTCTTCAATCCATCAGATTGAAGTCAATGTCTCAATCCCCTTGACAACTATCCCAAAAGCAATTGGCATGCAAGGATAAGGAAAAGTTGCAAACATACCAGCTCAATGATTTTCCACAAGGATCATATCTTGAAACAATTATGCTTGAAATAAGGGCCTTTTTTTAAAAAAAAAAAAAAGTCCTTAAAGGAAAATTACCATAGAAAACATGTTTGGGTTATTTTTCCCCCAAGAACGTTAGAACTTAATGAAAGAGACAAATGTACCTCTGTCAGATACTGCACTAGGAATTACCCATGCTCAAGCTGTAGGTAGGAAAATGCCAGGCTGAGCCACTTTGTTATAGTGCTTACAATCAAAGTGAAACAGAAGGTGGCTGCTTCTCCACTCTGACAAGCTTTTAATTACATCTAGAAATTACCTTTTACTTTAAATTTCATTCCAAAATTGTATCTAATAGTGGCTGCTCAAGATGAGTTTGTCACATTTGTAAATAATTGTTATTAATGTGACACTAACATCCTTCACTGGAGTTTACTGCACGTAATGCATCTTTCAAAAAAATTTCCTTATCATTAAAATTAGCATCCAATGTGACTGAAATGCAAAATTATCTTGACCTTTTAATTCCAAGTGGCTTATTAGTCACAGCTTCTCCTTCATAAAGAGACCCATTGCCTTTTCTGTTTTGGTGACATTAGTAAACACCTTTTGAAGTGCAGAGGAGATCTTCCCATATCACACTGTAATGAATATACATGCACCACCTTAGGTGATATTAATATCCATCACAAAACTAGAAGTTATTAACAGGCTGCATTGTCTCAAGGCAACATGGTCCTACCTACAAGTCACAAGACGACCAGATTTTCCTGAGCATCTTCCATGACCTTTAAATAAGCTTTTATGAGCTCACTTGATGAGCTTTGCACTTTGTCAAGGGAAATACCATGTGCAGTCCTGAAGCACTGAAAGATCACCAACATTGTAGCACCAGTAAAGCATGGGCTTTGGAAGTCCTGTGCTGCCAGTATCTGAAACTACTGAGGAAGCAGGCGGTTACAGATGATTTCATCAATTCAACTATCCAACAAACTGCTTTTCAAATTTAGGCAGAAGCTTTCAGCTAATGATGAAATATATATATTTTTTTATAGGTTAGGGGAAGGGGTGAAGCCTCCTGCTTTTCCTAAAGCAGAAAATAAAACTTTCTCAAAGGGAAAGGGTTCAAGGAAACGTCACAGTCAAAGCATCCCACATGTTTTAAAGATATGGAAATGTAGCTAGTCCAGATAGTAAAGGATTTCTGTGGATGTAAGAAAACCTCCAACAAAACAAAAGAAATACAGCATGAAGAAATCTTACCAGTGTCTCCCCATACAGTTAGTATGCAATACTAGTGTGCTAGTGTTCAACACACTTTTCCTGAGACATGAGATTAAGACAGGTATATAAAGAAGTCATTGGCTACAGCTATTTTGGAACTGACTTCAATTCTTTGGTTTATTACCCTAGATAGTATGATGTCATCAGAAGCCCTTTAATGTCTTTTAAGAGCTTTTCCAGCTATTCTTAAATTATTAAGTGTGAATATGTGCACGCATGTGGTATTTCTTTATTTCTGCAACCACGTGATAAACTGCAGTGCCACAAGATAAATTGCATTCAGTTTAGACATTTGACCTCCTCACTTGAATTATATGTGCTAATCCATTTCAGCTGGGACTATTTCTAATATGCCGTACTTACCAACAGCTTTCAAACAGCTGAAGGAACTTCTGTGTGCATGCGTTTTAAAATAGACTTTGCAATAAAAATATTCTCTTGTTTGCACCAGGAAGTAGAACAGATTACAAACAGAAAGGCCTTGTCTCCTAGCAGCTCCAGGATCACGTGTAGGACACATCCTAGGTCATGAGGGAGCAAGAGCTGTTCTAGGTGTGCAACACACTTTTCTGATGTGGGGCACATGCACCTTTAATGGTATCCCTAATCAGTCACACATCTTCAATCCTGTTAAAATTTTTAGGAGCTATCCCCCTCCATTGTTCTGCAAGAGTTTTACTGAAAGTTTAGACACTCCAATCTTCACATACGTCACCCCATCTCATGCAGGTGAAGCATAATCCCACCATGCAGAGTGGTCTTCTTATGGACATGCAATTAAAACAGGTGCTGCACTGCTACCTACTCAATTCAAGACAAGCGATTTGCATAATCCTCCCTTTTCAGGAAAATTTCTGAAATTAAGAACAGATGCCTCAACTTGAGCATTGCAATATAAGAAGAGTAACCAAGAATAAAATCAGCTCTAGTTTTCCCTTCAGAACAGGTAAATGTATTTTAATTGTAGTTGATGTTAGCTCTCCCAGAGGTAAAACACAACCAGCTCTAACACATTTTGCTGTGTGTCACTGCTTTTAAACAACTTAATTTTTGGTTTTTGCTTTTTAAATTTTCTTGCTTGGTTTCACCCTAAAATTTTTAAATAATAAAGTTTTGTTTGCAGTTAGCCAGCATGAACATATCATGTCTCAACTACTCACCACAGTTTTTCCCTGGAGGGACAAGAATAAATGTTCCAATAACTTGCTTAAATATCCATGATAGAAGAGTCCTTTTGTTGCAAAGCTGCTGCTTGTGTTTCATACCTGATCAAATAGGAAAAACACCACTTTCTTGGCTTCTTCTTGAATCTGGGGCAAGATGGGTACCCTGATAGTAGTTCTCTTTCATTCAGATGATGGGTACATTTACTAAGCCTTGCAAAGTATCCAACTGCACAGTTGAAGCATGTGCTTAATCCAAATACTAGTATGCTCTAGATATACCAGGATTTGCTGGTGCATGCTGCCACGCCTTCCTTAATACAAGGCTTAAATCTTGGCATTACTGCTGCAGAAGAAAAACAAGCCAGCCCCCTTCTCAGCTTCAAATACCTAAAGAGTCTCAACAGCATCTGTAAAATTAATGCAGATGAAAATTAAGGATGTGGTGAAGGGCACTGCCAGACTTGAGTCTTGTTGTATTTTTACAAAAGAAGTTTCATAGCATCAGATATATAAGGACAACTGGCTTAAGCAATTAGACCTATATTTGTTATAAATTCTGCAATCAAATATTCATTTCACTTTGCAATGTCATCTGTAGTCTCACACAAACAAAAGCAAATTAAAATGTAAGAAAGTGTTCCAGGTTAGCATATATATTTTAAAGGAGCTAAACTACTTACTTACCTAAATTACAGAGACATAACGAATGGGGTGGCTGTGCAAATAATCTATTGCAAAAATAGCAGAGAGACTGGTTTGGGGTAAATAAGGGCTTTTGTGTAGTGGCTTTTTATAATAAATGTATCAACTCAAAAGGGTGACATTTTTGTACCCCTCTAAGCCCATATTACAGAATGTTTTTCTCAAGTCACATAAATTAATAATCCTTTCTGAATTAAAAAAGTACACTTTTCTGAAGTGCTCCTTTAAGGAAGTTTTACACAAGAAGGTCTCAATGGATATGACAACCTTATTGACAGTTGGCTTTTTTTTTAGTTATAAAGAAGAACCATTGATTCTTATAATGATAAGCACTGCTCAGGTCTTCCCTAACATGGAAAAAGAAATTTTACTAATGGCCTGACGAGAAAAAAAAAAAGAAGGCAGACCTCTAGTAATTAGAAAAAAAAATGCTTTAAAGTTCCCTTCTTTTTGCATTAGTTGTTACAGAGGTCATTTGACCAAAAAGCATCATCTGTAGAACATTACAGAGAAATCTCTATCTAATCCCATGCCTACTGGTGCTTCTTTGTTGATATGGAGAATTACAGAGAGACAGTGTCCAAAATACTTGACCAGAGCAAGAACATTGGTTGAAAATAACAACAAACAAACTACAAAAGAAGACTATAATTTTTTAAATAGTATGAAAAAAACACATTGCTACCCATTTGGCAGAATATTGAGAGGTAGTGTATTTTCACCCAGTATTAGATTTATCAGTAAAAACCCCAGAGAGAAAAATGTAAAAAACCTTTGTAGAATTAAGATTGGGGGATACCACTCTCTTGACTGGAATTGGTGGTGAGACATTAATGACTTCAACAAAAGAAGAATGGACAAACCCCATCACAGTTCCCAGACATTCCAATGCCACAGGGTTGGGGTGGGGAAGGACATGACAGTTGAAGTGAAAACCACCCTGAAAATCTGCATGCATACCTGACCAGCATCATGGGTCACATTCAACATCTTCAGACTGTAGTTTAGTAGGTATTTGCCACCTGGGATTTCCTAGAACATTACACCTATTCACACATCTGGAACAAGCGACTCAATTAAGCACTGCATTAAGGCAATAAAAATGATAGCAACTGGTTTGAACTGGGATAAAAGCATTCCCTGATGGCTCATGTATATTTATCATGCTCATTTTGAACTGCTGTAAAAGGCCCTGCCACCCTCGGCACCATGCAAACCCTAAGCAGTGGGCCCAGATGAGAAATGTGAGAAGCTACTTCTGAAGGCCATCTCAGCCCCTAGCTCAGCACCAGCAATACAAGGACTTATTTGTAATTTCAATCTTCACAACCTCTGGATTGTATTTCTATTATTCACATGGTAGCAGCAGAAATTTGGCAAGAAATTTGGGCTTGCAGTGATAAACAAAATGTAGTATTTCAACGGAGTTGCCAGGAAGGTGCATATTTGCTGAGCAGTATCAGTGAACTGCATTATAAAGAAATGTATCTGCTGCCTATTAAAGGCAGATTTATATGATAGCTAAAGCTTTCACAGTTTATGAAACAATGTCTAATAAAATGGCAGAGCTGTGATTTAGGAAGGTGTTTAAATTCATTGTTACATATATTTTGTACTTCAGACTAGTCTTCACTACCGAATCACATATTGGCCTTGCCTGATATACACATTATTTTTGCATATGTAATGACCTTATCATCTTCTAGTAGAAAAGGCAATTTTAGAGCTATCTTCTCCTAAGGTTTGCACTTAAATAAGTATGTGGTAAATATACTCAGTGAATTCAACCAGGTGAAAAATGTTCAAGGCTGTGATTTTGCACAGCACAGTACAAGGATGAAGAGCACAAAGAAATTAAACTGAGAGGCACTGTCTCACTTGGTCCAGCTTACTGGGAGTGGGGGAAAAATACAACAATCCTCCTTACATATTCTTATTATTTGCTATGACCATACAGGTCCTTGCATGTTAGACACTGATCAGGCAGGCAGCATCCTCACTGCTGCAAATATGTCTAGGCTGCCAGAAGATAAACACCCTAAAAACACAGGCTGAGATTCCCAAAATCCATACTAAAGCCAACTGCCTTCAGTCACCTGGATAAAGGAGCCGCACCAGCTTTTGGGAGGCTGTGTTTCAAAGTCTAACTTTGGGCAGCATTTCCCTGAGTCCTGACCCAGATGCTCTTATTTCCAGGCTGGAAGGGACTGATGGCTTAACTGCTCTGGGTTTCTGTGTTAACAGCAAGAGGATTTCAGCTTGCTGCTACGACCATACTGCAGGCAGTCACTGCTGGTCAGTTAGTCTATATACAGCTCCAGAAAGTGAGAAACTAATGGTAACTCCTGTCACAAACAAAATTTTTAAGGTTCAGAGAAGAACTACATCTAACTCACTTTACCTTTCTTAGTCCCATGAACTGTAGCCACAAAAGGAAAAGAGTTGGTACTGCAGTCATACCGCATAACTGCATATAAAGACAGTCAGTTGAATATTGTAAGATTTTTTCTTAATGGAATCTTTCCCAAAAAATTTTCATAAATATTTAAATGAACAAAACAAACAAAAAAAAAATTCAAAATTTCTTTGCCCAGTTGCAATGCTTTGAAAATAAAGTCCAAATTTCTATTGGATTTAATCATGCTGAAGTTCAAGTGAACATTTAGACAGCATTTACCATCTTCAGAGCACTGTGCAGACAGAGGCTAATGATTTGTGTCCCTCGTCAGCAAGTCTACAGTCTCCAAGTAGCTACGTGCTTCAGCCTGACTTGAGCGACTTGCATCCTGGTGAGCTGAGAGGCACCCATCACCTGAGTACTAGCAAGCTGTAAGCATTTCAGAACAATGACAGCTCTGGATACTACGCAGAAAGATCCCACTTTAGTTCATCTCTATGTTTCATAGAAGCTTCCAAGTAAAAGTCAAACCACAGTCAAGATTTAGTTCACAGAGCTCATAAAATATTATTCCATTCAGTTAAATAGGGAAAAAATGGAAAACAACAACAAAAAAAGGACTAGGACTCAATCTTGCTAAAGGACAATAAAAAATGTTTCTATAAATATACTAGTAGCAAAAGGAGGTCTAATGAGAATCTCCAGCCTTTATTACATATTGCGGGAAATGCAGTGACAAGGTCAAGGAAGAGGCTACGGTACTTTCTTTGACTCAGTTGTTAACAGTAAGAACAGCTACTCTCTGGGTATCCAGTCCCCTGAGCTGGAAGACAGGAACAGGAAGCCAAACGGAGCCCGCATAATCCAATGATTAGTACCCAACTACACTATTTAGACATACAGGGACATATTTAGACATACAGGGTCTAAGGGACCNAGCAGTATCAGTGAACTGCATTATAAAGAAATGTATCTGCTGCCTATTAAAGGCAGATTTATATGATAGCTAAAGCTTTCACAGTTTATGAAACAATGTCTAATAAAATGGCAGAGCTGTGATTTAGGAAGGTGTTTAAATTCATTGTTACATATATTTTGTACTTCAGACTAGTCTTCACTACCGAATCACATATTGGCCTTGCCTGATATACACATTATTTTTGCATATGTAATGACCTTATCATCTTCTAGTAGAAAAGGCAATTTTAGAGCTATCTTCTCCTAAGGTTTGCACTTAAATAAGTATGTGGTAAATATACTCAGTGAATTCAACCAGGTGAAAAATGTTCAAGGCTGTGATTTTGCACAGCACAGTACAAGGATGAAGAGCACAAAGAAATTAAACTGAGAGGCACTGTCTCACTTGGTCCAGCTTACTGGGAGTGGGGGAAAAATACAACAATCCTCCTTATATATTCTTATTATTTGCTATGACCATACAGGTCCTTGCATGTTAGACACTGATCAGGCAGGCAGCATCCTCACTGCTGCAAATATGTCTAGGCTGCCAGAAGATAAACACCCTAAAAACACAGGCTGAGATTCCCAAAATCCATACTAAAGCCAACTGCCTTCAGTCACCTGGATAAAGGAGCCGCACCAGCTTTTGGGAGGCTGTGTTTCAAAGTCTAACTTTGGGCAGCATTTCCCTGAGTCCTGACCCAGATGCTCTTATTTCCAGGCTGGAAGGGACTGATGGCTTAACTGCTCTGGGTTTCTGTGTTAACAGCAAGAGGATTTCAGCTTTCTGCTACGACCATACTGCAGGCAGTCACTGCTGGTCAGTTAGTCTATATACAGCTCCAGAAAGTGAGAAACTAATGGTAACTCCTGTCACAAACAAAATTTTTAAGGTTCAGAGAAGAACTACATCTAACTCACTTTACCTTTCTTAGTCCCATGAACTGTAGCCACAAAAGGAAAAGAGTTGGTACTGCAGTCATACCACATAACTGCATATAAAGACAGTCAGTTGAATATTGTAAGATTTTTTCTTAATGGAATCTTTCCCAAAAAATTTTCATAAATATTTAAATGAACAAAACAAACAAAAAAAAAATTCAAAATTTCTTTGCCCAGTTGCAATGCTTTGAAAATAAAGTCCAAATTTCTATTGGATTTAATCATGCTGAAGTTCAAGTGAACATTTAGACAGCATTTACCATCTTCAGAGCACTGTGCAGACAGAGGCTAATGATTTGTGTCCCTCGTCAGCAAGTCTACGGTCTCCAAGTAGCTACGTGCTTCAGCCTGACTTGAGCGACTTGCATCCTGGTGAGCTGAGAGGCACCCATCACCTGAGTACTAGCAAGCTGTAAGCATTTCAGAACAATGACAGCTCTGGATACTACGCAGAAAGATCCCACTTTAGTTCATCTCTATGTTTCATAGAAGCTTCCAAGTAAAAGTCAAACCACAGTCAAGATTTAGTTCACAGAGCTCATAAAATATTATTCCATTCAGTTAAATAGGGAAAAAATGGAAAACAACAACAAAAAAAGGACTAGGACTCAATCTTGCTAAAGGACAATAAAAAATGTTTCTATAAATATACTAGTAGCAAAAGGAGGTCTAATGAGAATCTCCAGCCTTTATTACATATTGCGGGAAATGCAGTGACAAGGGCAAGGAAGAGGCTACGGTACTTTCTTTGACTCAGTTGTTAACAGTAAGAACAGCTACTCTCTGGGTATCCAGTCCCCTGAGCTGGAAGACAGGAACAGGAAGCCAAACGGAGCCCGCATAATCCAATGATTAGTACCCAACTACACTATTTAGACGTACAGGGACATATTTAGACATACAGGGTCTAAGGGACCAAATGAGGTCCTCCCAAAAGTACTGAAGGAATTGCTGGAAGTGTTAACCATGCCACTTTCCATCATTTATCAGCAGTACAGTCTAATGTGGAGTCACAGTTGAGGAGGATCTGAGGAACCACAGTCCTGACAGCCTGACCACGGTGACAGGGAAGGCTATGGAGCAGATAATTTTAAGTGTCACCATGTGGCACTTACAGGTGATCAGGCCCAGTCACCATGGGTTTAGCAAAGGTAGGTCCTGCCTGACTAACCTGATCTCCTTCTATGACAGGATGACCCGCTTAGTAGATGAGGGAAAGTCTGTGGATGTTATCTACACAGATAAAGCCTTTTGCACCATTTCCCTTAGCAATCTTCTGGAAACACTGGCTGCTTATGGCCTGGATGGGTCTACTCTTCACTGGGTGAAAACTTGCTCAGTGGCAAAGTGTGGAAAATGGAGTTAAATCCAGTTGAAGCCAGGTCACAAAGTGGTGTTCCCCAGGGCTCAGTGTTATGGCCAGTTCTATTTAATGTCTTATCAACAAGGGGATTGAGTGCACTAGTTTGCAGACAACACCAAGCTGGGTCAGTGTGTTGATCTGCTTGAGAGTAGAAAGGCACTGCAGAGGGATCTGTACAGGATCAGAGGGATCGATGGGCTGAGGCTAGTTGTATGAGATTCAACAAGGTAGAGTGTCAGGTTCTGCACTTGGACCACAACAACCCTGTGCAATGTTACAGGCCTGGGGATGAATGGCTGGGAAGCTGCCTGGCAGAGAAGGACAGGGTATCCCTGGGACACAAGAAACATAGTTTCTGACAACTGGGCAAAGACTTGCCTTTCCTATCTATGTAGCATATACATCTATGTCCAACTAGGTATGCAATCCAGTTGCTTAAGATAGGAGATTGAATGACGAAATTAACCACTGATGACCCTAGAGAAGTCATATCTACTTGCATGAACTTTGTCAAGCAAAAGGACACACCTACCTTTCTGAAAGTAGTGTTTCCAGTAGGACTTGAATTAGGGACTGGAGAGAAAGAGAGCAAAAGCACAGGCCCACAGAGCAAATGGAAGATAATCAAATGGAGAGAGAAACCTTTTGATAGCCTTGCACTGCAATCATATAGCTCTAAAGATGTCTTTGTTACATTTGTTAAGCTGAATACTGTGACAGTGCTTAAAGTCTGAAAGTGCTGCAAGGCCTCTAGGTCTCTGAGGGCAATAAAGAGGTTTGGAATTTTTGACAGCAGACAGGAAACTTTCTGAGCAATGCTCTGTGCTCACTAAAGTCATTATGGCAGGATTTCACATGCCTTCTGTAAACATCAACCCTCAGTGAGGACTACAAGCACAGACAGCTTTCCAGAAATTCCAAATGTCAAACAGGCAATCCTGAGGCACGAGGGACAATGCTGCTGGGTGCACCTGTCACTCCTCCTTCAGCTATGGTTCTTCTGGCTAACACAGTGGTTCACAGTTAGACTCGATGTGGTGGGTCTCTTCCAACCTGGTTGCTCTGTGATTCTATGATTCTATGATTCCTCTTCTTATTTTCTCAGGAGCAGAAGGTGACGGCAGGCTACTTGGCTGAACACTCAAAAGGGAAACCAAAATTCTTAAAATTGCTTTGCAGGTATCATACAACAATGTTCCTTTTCCTCCCACTTTCTCTCTTCAATTGCACCATGCCTCATAAATTATCACCTGCCAAGAGTGCTCAAGACCCTCCAAAATCAAGAGAAGAGATCTTCACTCATTTCCATGGGAGCAAAGTTTAAGATGGGGGTCTGTATCTATCAGTCAGCACTTTTCCTGCTATCAAAACTGAAGAAAGCTGTGTACATGCAAACAATAGGAAGAAAAATGCCGTCTCTTACCACTACAAGAAAATAAGAATACTTTACTTCACAAGGACATAGTGGTAGGATGCCTGCAATGTATGATACAAGCTAGACAACAAACTAACTGACACCACAGGAAAGCTTCAGACCGGACAGTGTCTTCTACAAAAGCTTTAAAACACAATGCCTACCTACAGACTAAACTGATAAACAATTCTTTAAGAGAAGACAATGATATTCTTTTGTGCTGGTAGCCCTCTTGCTGCCAGAAGGGAAGATGGCAGAGCAGGGAAAATTGGTAGTTGGTGCAAATCCCGCAACAGGTCTCCTTTCACCAGGGACCGTAAGCCCTCCACAGATACCAAGACCTTTTAGCCTTCTAGACCAGAGAAGAGAGGACATTTTATTTTAAAGGGTTTGCTCTGTGTTAGTATTTCTCAGACCGAGGCATTCACTTGCTTGCTCTAGAGCATGTTGACCATTTTCCCACCACTGGAACTTCCTAGGACATTACACTGCATTGAAAAGAAGCAGCTTGCACAAGGCATAGATTACTGGAAAGCAAGGCATCCATAGCAGGCACGTACCCACGGCAGCACAAATTGCTGGCCCCACTCTGGCACTTTCAATACCAGGGTGTCTGGCTTCAGCTCACCATCTGTTTCCCTTGCTAAGGGCAAAAAAATGCTACACTGTATGAGGAGGCCAAGGGGGAGGCATTGATACCTACATTATGGAAATGAGACAACACTGGGAACACACACTAAGGGGAAGGACTGTTCCTCCCCTTTATACATCCTCCACAAGATTAAAAAATCTCTCTCCATAAATACCAGTAAGGCAGAAAAGAGAGAAGGAAATGGGACCCCAAACCAGGCTGTATGCTGGTTTTGAATCCTGCAGGCAGCACCTCCTGAAGGCTGAATTCCTGAGGCAAGGAGCCTCATGAGGAAGTCCACCGCTGGAAAATTAAGTCATTAGAAGCATATTCAGCAGAATAAAGCAGAGCTGAGAGGCATGCATTGCCCAGCAGGCAGACCTGTGAGATGATGGCAGGAGAGCACTAAGTGGCACTGGGCACTCACCAACACTTCACTGGAGATCTACCAGTTTCTATGCTCCAGCTCTTGGGAAAGGGAATTAATTCATGTCTATGGTTTTCCCAAACTGGACACTCAAGTAAGGAGGATCCTGGCTATTTCTCATGCTACCAGATGCCTTTTCTCCTTCCATTCCAGCCCCTCTGCACTGCTCTCTTCTGGTCAATGAAGATATTTTCAAGACTTTTCTGAGAAGATCTGAGATGTCCTAAGGCAGAAGGCATTGACAGCATTCATTCCTCCCTGGTCACCAATAGCGTCCTTCTCTGGTTTGGGTCCCATGATGGAATAGGAGTGAATCTGAGAAGCTGAACTGGGAACGGAACTTCCAGAGAGATAAAAATTGTTGGAAAGCTGAAGTGAGGACCTAGGAAGTCCAAGGCAAAAGTTTAGTGCATGCAAAACTACAACTGAAGTCGGGGGATACCATGCTTTGAATAAAGAGAGCACAATACATGCGGACTTGTTGGCAAGTCTGACCCCAGACCTGCAGATGGCAGGTAGAGTTCTCCAATCTCCACTTCCCCATCTTCAGAGCTACCCAAGTAAATACATAGGCAGGCAGACAGATATTTTGCAAGGGTAAGGAGAAAAACATTCATTGCTGCCTCTGGAGTACAGCAATACATCTGCAACAAACAGCATAAAGGAGTCAAAATTATGTTAATAACTGTATTTTCAGCATCACAGTACTTTGCAGGAAATAAAATATAAGGCAAACATACTGTGAAGCTGCTCGCTGAACATCCACTGTCTCTCCCCAGAGCAACGAAGACAGGGTTAAGGCAGTAAGGCTAAGCAGAAATGCAGGAATACTATGAGATGTCCAAAACGCACTCATGTTAACCTTTATCAAACTTGTTGAGCACTTGGCTTTCAAGAATAATTTCACAAAGCATCTACCCTGAGTTACCAAGCAGGGTAACTTTGTTGAGAAGGAATGGTTTCAGTGGAGGGAAGACCTAGTGTCTCCTTTCCACAACCAGCTGCTTGGTACATATGCGAATCTCCTTTATTTCTCTCCTTGCATGTTACAGAAAGACATAGGACTGTGTTTAACCTCTTATGCTATTTGAAAATACTGAAAAAAAAAAAAGCTGGATGTACTGATGTACAACCCAAAACTCTAATATTAATCTTCAACACAATACCTTCCATGGAGGAGAAAGGCTACAGGTGGCTCCATCCCATGAAAAACAACATGTAAACATGAAACCTTCCTCCTTTTCCCTATGTGAGGAATCCCCTCAAAACGAGGCCCAGGCCACCCGCTCCTGTACCATCACAGGCACTAGCAGTGCCGTACAGTCTGCCCCAAAGTGAGTTTGCAAAATGCAGCTGCTGGTGAAGCCAGCATATCATTTTACAAAGCTCCAACACTGCCACAGAGAAATCTGATTGTTTCTTGCTCTCTTGTAAATGTGACAAGGAGCACGCAGTGAGTGTTAGTAATGTGGTAACACTGCAAGCCACAGACCTTGTAAATTGTTTGCTTACATTTCCCAGGGGATATATATAAATACATGCATACATACATACATACATAGCTGCATATACACATATGTATGTGTATGTACCTATGTATACACAGAACACTTGGTATACAATGTGCTTAAGACTAGGATGCATAATGCTTGCTTAAAAGGAGACATCATTGATTTGATATGTACCATTTTAAAAAATTAAATCAGAAGTAGTTTTAGATATTCTACTGCCAAGCCTGCAACTTGACCCTGCGATTTCCATACCTCTGACAAAGTATCTTGGTTTGGAGGATTTTGTTTGCTGGGGGAGGGAAGAGGAAGAGGCAAAACCCAAAACCACAAACAGCAAATCTTTGAAGTACAGGGGGGAAATGCAAAGTGAGGAAAGTATAAACATACACTTTCAACCCTCCTAGTTCACATGAAGCTGCTATTTATAACAACAGCTGGTTAGAGGAAAAAAAGAAATTAGGCAATCCGGTCATTTTTAGGATAAAGGGTGGCCCTTTGAATACATACAAATCCTCTTTCCACAAGTCATTTCACCTGCCTTTGAGGGCTGAAGAGAGCTCACTAAAGAGGAACACAGCATTTCATCATTCAAATTATGCTTGTTTGCTGGATTACTTTCAAGGGCTGTAATAAAGGCACAGATTGCCTAAAGGTTTACATTGGATTTCTTTGCTATCTTGCCACATTTAAGGCCAGAGCAAAATGAAGCAGATTTTTTTTCCTTCTCTCTCTTTTTTTTTTTTTTTTTTGGTATAACTCTGCTCTGGCAATCTGACAGCACATTGTATTGCCTCAGGCATGGATACACTCTAGTAGGTTAGAAGACGTAAACCACACAGTAACATCTTACAACCACATCTAAGGTTGGTTTTCTTATTCAAATCTTATTAAAAAGAAGATACAGTAAGAACTTAGATCAGCACAATGATGCTGGTCTGCTAGAGCAGAAGATCTCAGACAACTTTCCACCAAGGGCTCTCAACCTTTTTGCTACAGGATTTGCAAGAGACCCTGAAGAGGCCTGGCTCTCTCACTTCCTTGCCCAAGCAGAAAGGAAACACCATGAAACAAGTGGCATCTTGACGGACAAGACTTCTTGATGCAGCTGGTGGGATGCATTGCCATGAGGCGCCACTTCAGAGGGCACTCAGATATTCAAAGAAGCAGCTTCATTACTGAAGACAGTATGCAGCATAGTACACAAAACTTGAGCACATGCAGTTTCTTCAAGCTCCAGGAATAACCAGCCAGCCAAGGTGAAGAGTAACAGCAAGCATGCACCAAGAATTCTCTGTTTTTCATGTGGAGGGCCTTTGTCTTGACCTAGCACATATTTTACAAACACAACATGCATACAGCATCCTGTCTGTTTTCTCCTGTGCTTACAGAACTGTCCCTGTTCCTATCCTTTGAAGGCTACAGTTGCTTCATGCAGCCCAAAACAGAAGTGACATAAGTATTCGCAAAGTTGAGCCTCCAAAATTCTTATATATGGATATCAGAGCAAGACTCAAAACATGAAAATTATTGCTGAAGGATAATTTGACCTGAAGAGCCATACTTTTTCTCATACATTTATAAAGAAGAAAGAAAGCATGAACTGGAACCATCTTAAAAATTCATGCCGTTTTTCATTACTGGAATTATTTTGATCACAAATGACAAGACACTGTTAATTCCAAGAGAAAATTGTATAGACATATCTGCTTTAGGAAAAAAAAAAAAAAAGATGTGTGCTAAAGCACCATTCTGAACATGAGCCATGTCCTCTACAGGCATACAATGGGGATTTTCCAACTGTTTCCAAGAGTTTAAAGAAAAATCAGTTGTGATTCAAAATAAGGGGGGAAACCACACCAGATTTGCTTGATATTTGGAGAACATAATTTGTTTACAACCCTGCTCTCCACGCCCAAGCACACATTTTAGCAATCAACAGTTGGAGAAAGAGAAGTTGCCAATGAAAGTCAAACACACACGGAGAAAGCAGGTGGTGGGGTTTTTTTACTTCCATGCTAATTTGGGAAAGAAAAGTTTAATCTTTTAGACCTTTGGATTAACTAGATGGACCCAAGCTCCTCCGTACCAGAAAAGCTGCTACTCAAGGAAAACTTGAAACATCTAAGATACAATTTTTTGGTTGTCTCTTGAAAGAGGATGGTGACCATTCCCGTGTCCTAGGTGAAATATTCTTGATGCCCTGTGCAATACTTAGCAATGCTGTGCTCCAGCCTCACCATGAAAGTCATGAAGGGAAGAGATAAAGAAGCTGCCAGAGTCAATGGGGTAGTATGCTGTCTCCATAATACATGGCAGAGCCTTTGGCCACCAAGAACGTACACATCTTTTTCATTGCCAACTTACAATATATCAAACTTATATTTTACCTAGTTGATCACAGGATGAAGTTCTGTTTAATCAGTCTCTAGTTACTTTTAAAAGAACACATTTCTGAGAGTTACTAGAGCACTATTGGTTGCAGCAACTGGCACTTCTACTGAAAGTAATTCTGAGAATCAGATGACTTTTCTTAAAAAATATATATATTTAAGAAGCTTTTAATCTAATACATTTGATAACCATTCCCCAACAAGTTTAATTATAATTTTTCAAGCACACATTTCAATGTTTTGTTCCAGTACATTTATGCTAAGATGTGACTAAGTTTGAGGAAGCTTTAGCAACGATTCCTGATGGTGGAATAGCACCCTAAACTTGTCAAGGGTATGCCAGGTTACTCTTTCAGTTTTTTGCTGCTCCATTTTTTCTATACATAATTTTAATTCATCTCCAGCAAATAATCAGTTTACAGACTGGGATTGTTCCCAAACCAAGGTAACTGCAACTAGTAATAAAATACAAATGGAACATAGACATTGGTTGCATAAGCTATTTATCACCTGTCAATCATTGCACATACTAATGGTCACAGGAGACTATTTCAAAGCCTTTATAGGCAGAGAAAGGGTCAGGATGGTAACAGCGATAAAGTGGGACAAAAGCTGCATGCAAGATATCATTTGTTATTTACTATTACCATAGTACCCAAAAATTCCAGTGGAGTTCTAAGCTTCTGTGCACTAAGTACTACACGCATGTATAGTAAAATCCCTTCTGCCCTGAACATTATATATTCAATACATGTGAAGACAAAGACCATGAACGAGGCAGTAGCAGTGTCCCTGCGGTGCAGTTGGCCAACCAGGGCAGGAGGAGGTTATACACATTCTACAATGTCAGATGAAAAATCAATTGCAAGCTTGCACAGGTCACCTGAATTGCAGCCTGGAGCCCACTGAAAGGCTAGCCCTCCCTTTTCTGGTGTCTGGGCCACTGCTGTGGTTACTGTATCCTCCTGAAACATCACTCTGCTATTGCAAGCTGGTAATTCAGCAAGAAACAGAAAAGCACAGAATCACAGACTCATAGAATAGAGGGATGGAAGGACCTTAAAGATCATCTCGTCCCAAACCCCCATCTTGCCATTGGCAGGGACATCCCACTATATCAGGCTGCCCAAGGCTCCATCCAGCCTGGCCTTGCACATCTCCAGGATGGGGCATCCACAACTCCCCTTGGCAACCCGTCCCATTGTCTCACCTCTCTCATGGTGAAGAAATTCCTCCCAATGTCAAGTCTAAGCTGCACCTCTCCAGTTTGTACCCATTCTCCCTCATCCTATCACCACAAGCCTTTATGAATAGTCTCTCTCTCCAGCTTTCTTGTAGCCCCTTTCAGGTACTGGAAGGTAGCTATATGATCTCCTCGGAGCCTTCTTCTCCAGGCTGAACAAACCTAACTCTCTCACCCTGCTGAAGGAAAGCATCCTTCTAAACGTCCTGCAAAACCTGTAGCTTTTCAGAGTTGTACTCTGAGCCTCATTCAGGATTTTAGGATCCAGTTGATATACCATGTAATCAAACACAGGTCAACCATGGAAAATAGATGTCCTTTAGAGGATGTGAATGCTACTGATAACCTCATCAGTACCTCTCTAGTTAGCAAATTCCGTGCAATTTAGGACTCACTTATTTTTAACAAAAATACAAGGAAAATAAAGCAGGAAGAGCCTTGTGTGCAGAGAAAAGTGTGGAACGAGCCACTGAAACCAGTGATACACAACAGGAGAAAAAAACCTCAGTGTCACAGAGAAGCTCACCCTGGCTCTTCACGATGGCTTGCTAGGGGAGGTGGCATTACCCCTGGACCCTAAGCTGAGGAACATGTTACGTTCCCTATTCCTATCAACTTTGTGACTATTACTACCCTGTCCTTGTCTGGAACAATGGAAGATAGTGAGTCCTTATATTTTATGGATTTAATAACTGACACAAATCAGTTAAGCTAAAGCCTTACCTGCTGCATACATGCTTTGGTAAGATTTGAGCAGCATTTCTATAGCAGTAACTGCAGATCAATTGGGTGTTTCATTTATTTTGGTGAAAGGATTTTTCAGACCTAGACATCCCTTATTTCTTAGGATCATCACAGCAAAGAAGATAGATCTCATCATTTTGCTTTTCTGTCAATCAAAGGTATTTATCACAGAGGCTAGGAGCTGAGACATTAATGGGACAAGGATTCCTAACCTATCAAGAATATTGGCCAATACCTAATCATAAGATCTTCTGTGAGCTTATACATTATTTACTTTTTATATAATATGCTGTACAGCTCTTTCTTTTACTCAAAATCATTTCTAAATTCACATTGCTTTCAAATATTTGAGGATGGCTACAGAGGAAAGAGTGGTTAACACCAGAATCAGAAAGCCTATATCAGCTCCTTATAAGAAATAAATCAACACCATCACTAACCTGATTTCAGTGTCAGTAAGCTAATTTGCATCAGCTGAGCACCAGGCCCATAATCAACAGATTGGAAATGAACAAGCAGATGCAAAAAATGTCATTTGGCATTGAAAGATTAACAGAAAAAGGCCATTCAGAAGGTTTCTTTATTAGGGTTTGATTTTTATGGCCCCAACAATGAGTATCTGGTATCTGCACAGAGTCTGTTGATCAGTTTCTTGTAGATACTATGGCACAGGGTTTTTCCAAAGCATGGTTACTAGTATGGAAAGGGTTTGTCACATACATGATTTTCATGTTCATCCCAAGGGACCAATCTGAGTGGGAGAAGGACAGAAATGGGTTAAAGTAATGACGTACTTCTCTCCCTTCACTCAGGTTATCCATTCTCTACCCCAACACCCATCCTGCAGAGTTTCAGCCCAGACAGGATCTTGGTCATCCAGACTTGTTTGTTTTCACAGTTCTGGAAAGAGAAGATAATCCAGACTCAAGTAAGAAGATAACTTCCATATTTAAACAGATACACATATTTTCAGCCTATTTCAGGAGCACAGGGAAGATAATAAGGAGCTCCACTTCCCAGACTTATCATGCTAAGAGGATAAAAAGAGAACTCTTGTTAATGCTTGTGCCTAGATAGTAGAGCATTATGGCTTGGATTCACAAAGGGATTTAGGTCTCTAAGTCCCCCTGAAATCAGGAAATGAATGGGACTTAGGCTCCTGAGGGCCTTTGTGAATCCCAGTCTAAGTGCCTCCTCCTTTTGAAGCCAGTGGGAACACTGCCATAGCATTAAGCAAGGTTAAAGCCAGCACACGAAGCTTTAACTCTATTAAAAGAATAGAGGTTATCTGCTGACAAACAGGCACAACACCCTTAGTGAAGAGACTTCACCCTAAATGTATTTAGAGATTCCAATGTGCTCCATTAAATGGAGCTGAAGCAATGTCCNCAAGTACTATTTTCCCAGCTCAGAGTCAGCTGTTCAGATAGAAGTACGATGAAGGTATACAAATACTAAAGAAAAGATAAATTGCATTATTGTGTCATTTAGGGTCTTGCCCAGAGTTTGTTCTGGGGAAAACCAGTGTTTCCCTGCAGTGGCAAACTTGCTTGTTAAAAAAGGAAAAACTACTTTTTCAACCTCAGAAATCACAACTGTAATCATCTGATTTTAAGTTATTAATACTCAAGCAAGGATCTTAGTTATTCTCCAGAATGTTTCTATCCTTTAAGAACAATGTAGCACAGCTTTATAAGATTGCAGTAAAACATACACATATGCTTTATTTACGAGACTTTTGATTTTCTTGGTAAGTATTGCATCTATGGAAATTTGGATACTTGTCCACTATTGCTGAGAGTTTTTCCTTTCTCAGCAGTTTTCTAGCACATGACATAACTAGAAGTATTTCAAAGAGTTTGAATGAAAATCCCTATCAGATGTCATTCATTTCTACTCTGGCTACTTTGCAAGCTTGAGACATAGCTCTAGTACATAAGCCTTCTGTGTCAATCTAACCTAAGATTTCAAGTAAAATGATTTGCTGTTTTGACTGGAAACCAGGCAAAACTTTGCTGCTTTATTTTGATGTTCCATATTTATTTGGATATGGTAGGTGACAGTGAATTAACATCTCAGTCCAGGTACTTGAGTCAGAGGCAAAAGAATTGCCACTGGGGAGAGAAACTGTAGTATTAGCAAGCCTGGATCTTGCACCATTACTGCCTATAGCTCTTCAGGTAGGCAGGCAACAGTGCAGAGTAGTGTAGTTTGACCAACAAGCCTTACTTTGGGTTTCTGTGACTAAAGCTTAACATCCCCTGATCCACACTAACTTTAAAAATATTCTGTGGAGTAAATACAGTTATTATACTTGTACTTCAATCGTTATCGTTATTTTAACTACACTAAATAATTAAGATCAATGCCATGTGCTCCAACAGATGGAAACAAGGTTTCCCTATATAGGAACTATCAGTATAACTGAGAGTTCCACACTGGTAAGGTGTGGAACTGGTAAGAAAAAAAAAAATCAACCCACTTTCTGTACTCCTGTTAAAAAAAAAAAAAAGGCATTATCTAAACAAGTGCCAAGTTTTTAAGTATTACTAACTGCTCATAAGCCCTTCACTGTGCTAGTGTAATATGTCACTTTAACTTATAGAGCTCCAAAAGGCTTCATAATGTAAGATGAAGGTAACTCAACTGATGACATAATGGAAACCCCATTTGCAAGGTGAACCCCTCTAATCAGGCACTCAAAGGTTTCAGGCCCTCTTACTCACACCCACAAATCAATGAACTTGTGTATTAAGGCTGATACACAAACTGGTAACTTCTCAGCCTTGTCTGTGGCACTTTTCTGTTTTACTTTGACTGCTGTACATAGGCAAGAGGACCATGAGGCTGTTTTACATGCTGTAGCACTTTTGACAAATAGCCTTTCCTTAAAAAGCAGTCCTGAAATCTTCAAGTGTGTGCTGAAGACATTTTGATATGGGATCAGAAAAGATTCATCTTCATTGTAGCAATGCTATCTGGACACCCAAAGCATGTAGCTAAAGCTGCCTCTGCTCTACATAGCCAGGAGAAGTGGAGGACAAAAAAAGAAAAAAAGGAATCAATAAACACCAGCACTTCATCTCTGCTCAATTTAGCCCTTTCTGGGAGCATGGATAATTCCTGATGGCAATTGTCCAAAGTGTCCAAATTCAGGCAGTCTGATAGCCCTTTCAGTCAGGTCAGTCCTGGTGGAGAAAATAATCAGGCTTCCCATGACAAATTTCATTCAACAAGCAGCACTGATTACGGGAGTGGTTCAAATCACCGCACAGTATTGACAGGAGATCAATTTTCAGCTTGAGGTATTGTGGAAAACAGAGTACACAGCTAAGCTAAAGGCGGGGAGTAGGAATTCAATAGCCTACCCAACCACATCAAATGGAAGCCTGCACAAATAGATGCTACAATTTCTACCCTCTGAAGCCCGTGTTTTTAAAGGTACATGCTATGATGAAATGTAGCCCTGGAGGAACTATATTTCATCATTACACTTTTGTGCAACATTAAAATTACCGCTTAATTTCTCCATCCCAAACTTAGTTCAGGTGATGTGCTTTGCATTTAAAAAAAAAAAAAAAGAAGAAAGATAATTAGACTCAACACTTCTTCCTTTGACACCATTCTCTGAGCCAGGTAATAACTGCTTTTCCTATTATAAGGCACCTCATCTCTCAAAGCTCTCCTGCTTTTTTTCTACTTCCACCCATACCAGGCACTACAGCTTTCACCTGTGACTCCACATCAGCAGCACTTCTGTAAAAGAACAGCTGGTGATGCTGTGATCCTTGTGGACCTCATGCTGCCACATGTTATTGCTCACTTCTAGCCCTTCACACTTTTAAGAAAAAACAAACTAGTTTTCATGTGAGCAAATACAATGTGTCCTAAAAATAGTCAAAGTTGGGGAGGGGGTGCGGATAGGGGAAGTGAGGGAAGGCTCTTGAGGAGGGATTCCTTTCCCAGTCATGCTCACTGTCACTGATATTACAGGATCACTAGTTCTTAACAAAATTAAAAGAGGAACTGGGGCTTGTTCCATATCAAGCTGCAATAGCTCTGCAGCAAATAAAAGAGTGTGCCAGTCCATTTCTGGACACACAGTTGCATGGGCCTCTCTGCCAAGTACTAGCTTCCAGGAATAAAGCTTTTCCTTGAGGAAACCTGCATGAAAAGTAGTTTTCTCCTTTGCTTCTCTGGTCACAATGCCTAGTTGTGTTCCTCAGCACACAAGAAAGGATGCTGGGGTCCAGCATCACTGCCACTAGGGAGGGAGTGAGGTGGGAAGAGACATCTGGAACCTTACACAGACACTCTCAAATCTCCACAGGCACTTTCTGGATAGGACAGTTTGCTGCAGATGGAGCAGCTGTGCAAATGTAAAACTTAACAAGCCAGCTTGAGAACTCAGGGCTTCAACCTGGACAAAACTACTTGTTTTAATTGCAGGGGGAGAAACTGAGAACCAGGCATGTGTGTGAGACTTGGTCTGTTTGCACTGAAAAGTTATAGTGAATGCTTAGTGTGACCATTTTTCAAGTGTGCTATGGTAGAGAACTCAATCTTCTAGAGATCAACAGTTTTTGACTTTTTTAATGAAGACTTTTTTAATGCATCTGTTATTTACAGAATCTGTTTTACAATTTCCACACAACACTAAGAACAGTAATACAATGTGTCATTTAAAAAGGAAGATAAACTTGAAAATGGTTAATGTAAAAGCTACATTTAATCATATGAAATGCAAATTCAGCAACAATGAAACTGCTCACAAAGTCATTGAATAACAAACAATATGTTGTAACAAGGTGTAGGGTAGCAAGAAGGAACAGACTTCCAAACATCTACCCCCTGACTCCAAAAGATCCAGCCTATACAAACCTAAAACAGAAAATAATAAACCAAGAGAAACTCCCAGCTATAACAGATGAAACCCTAAACCTTCACAAATCAACAGCTGTACTGACTTGACTTGCCACATCCACAAGCGGAAGCTTATGCACATAGGAACATTTTAATGTCCTGCCTAAGATCCTGCTGTTTTGCTTTATTCTCTTGTTTTCTGTTTTCTTCTTGTTTGTTTTTTTTTTTTTGTTTAAGCTATTTAAGTCCTCTTAATTATTGTATTTTTTTCCCAACTGTTAACTGGTTTTGAGTCCTCTCTGTGTTCTCCCCAACCTTTTTCCTCTGTCTTAGTAAGTTAAACATAAAATCAAACCTAATTTGGTCATCAATGAGTAAAGTAATAAAACTTTGTGGTCTAGGGAAAACTATATTAAATGATCCCACACAAACCTAGCTATAAGACATAATTACCAACAGCATTTGGTAGGAAGATGCCAGAAGATGCTTTTTTTTCCTTTTTTTTTTGCTTTTGCTTATTTTTTAATCTTAAGAAATATACATAATAATAAAATAAAAATAAAATAACCACAGTAAATATAGCGTTTGATGTTTGAAAAGAGACAGTGAATTCAGTCTTCAGAAATTCAGCTTATGGATCCCTCATCTACATAAGTCCTCAAACAATGATGCATGCTAACAGGGTAACATGTTAAAATGCATCTGAGTCACAGAGGATTGGTATCCTGCAGTGACAGAAAATTACAGCTGGATGACAGGGCTTGCAAAGTTAAATTGTATTGCTTTAAAGGAGAAGATAGGAGCCCTGATAGGATATGCACGCCGCTGTACAGTAGAGTATAATATGTACACACAAGGATCAGAGGTCTCTCTTCTTATTCCTCTACTGTATTGGCCAAGGATATGCCAAATGAATTAAGGTACTTCTCACAGTAGCTCAGAAGGAGCAGTAATTTCAATAAATATGTAAAAGATATGGCCTAAAGCTTTACAAATCACAGAATTCCTATTAATAATTAAAAATATTAAACGAGAATTTTACCTGCTAGTTTAACAAGTTGCCTTTTGCCCTCAAGAACAACCTAACCTCAGTCAACTACACCAGGCTTTTCCAAAGATACTCCTGTGCCTTTGTTTCCAGCTCCTGTGTGCTACAGTGCATTATTTTACGGTGTAGTTTTCCCAGCTCTTCTCCTTAATATTGTAGTGCACCACATTGTATGATTTTTTTATACTTCTCTCTTCTATAACAAGTATTTTTAACCATGTAGTTGCTTGTTCAAAAACAACTACGCCTTTTAGCATGCAAAGCAATTTCCCATCAGAAGGGGTTTTTTATATTAAATGCTGCATACTCACCCTTTAAAAATGAAACCTCTTTAAAGAAAGCCCAAGTTGCTAATAAGTGTGACCCACAATATCTTGAGTATGCTGTAAAATCACAGCCATAACTCCTAACTTTAATCCCTTGCTTCTTATCTTCTGAAAAGTTCATCCCCTGTTGGTCACTTCAGCTATCCAGCAATAAAATTAAAAAATATGAATCTTCATTTCTGCAACATGAAAGTCTCTGTTAATTGAGCAAATCCAATCAGCAATTCTACAGACTGGCCAAAGCTTGTATTAAAAAGAGAAGCGGTGAAATAAAAGAAACAATTCAACAAGATCCCCCTTCCTACACGGAAAATATGGTGCCAGTCAAAATGGCAGTACTCAAGGTCAAGCAGAGACCGCAAAAAAAGTTGTGATAGCTCGTGATGTACAATTTAAGCAGATTCTCCTTCTTGTTTTTACCTCTGCATCTTCTCCATGAGATGATTTGTGGCTATCCTGATGAAGCTCAGCCAGCTGTGGTTAAGAAACAGAAATAATTTGGTCTGTCACTGAGAAAGAGTGAGCACCTCCAAAACCTGTTCCATGTTAACCTCCATGCCTACTGATGGATTTCAGTGCCTCAAGCTTCAACTGATCAAGGGTCTGTCAATACTTCCCTGGAAACAACCTCCCATCTGGCAGCACAGGGGTTCATTTGAAAGATATTGTGCTGATTGCTAACATGTGTCCTCACTTACAATATTTTATATCACAGTGAAATTCAAATGTGGCTATGATTTCAAACTTTAAAACACTTTAGGAGTGGATGTGAGCAAATAAACAGACCAAGCATAGTTAAGAGTCTCACTGGGAAGTCTTAAGACTAATTTATGAATATGCAAACACTTTGTGTCACTCAATCCTCATAAACTCCAGTTTGCACAAATACACAAGATGAAGGCAATCTGACACTAAACGAAGCTGGAAACTGCAAGAAGAGTAACTTACAAAGAATAGTCACAGTAAGGAATTTTATCCTCTGCAGAAACGGGTTTATTTTCAAACATATTGCTCCTTGGGTCATCCTGTTTTTCTGAAGATGACTATTCTATTGTTCTTTTGTGAACAGTTTATTCCTCATAGTAGTTTTTGACATCTGCATTAAACTGGCTTATACACTCCTCTCCTTCCCACACTAAGTGACACAAATAGAAGAAATGGTTTTTGTTTTTTTTCCTGACATACACAAAGTCACACAAATAAAAATGCTGTTACAACTGAAAGGAATAATTTGCTGTTTGGTTTCTTTGCATGCAGAAAGTTTATCACAACTAAAAATACACCTTGCCTAATAACACAAAAGAAGTGTTGGTGGCAATGCACAGGATTTGCAAAATCCTCACTCTAGCTTAATACTGAAATCAGCAGAGAAAGTGCCATCAGTAGTTCAGGTTATTCAAGCTGTAGCCTTCATTGGGAATGTAAACTAACAGTGAACATTCAGACCAACCACTTCTCTTACAGAAATATATCACTTTAAAGTTAGGATGCAAACAATTTTGGTTGATAGCCAGGGTCTATGTCCTTTGTATTGCTGTGTGCAGCTGGGGCTGCATCCTGAAACAGTCACTGCTTGGTTTCGGCAGTTCTTGCAGCTCTCTCTTCCTTGTCCTTGCTGTCATATTATTGTAGTCATATTATTTGTGGGAGTGGTTGGACTCGATGATCCAGTGGGTCTCTTCCAACCCGGTGATTCTGTGTGATTCTGTGTGTGTGTGTAGTACTATGGATGATAAACCAGATGCTGATGAAGCTCTGACTGAGCCCTTCACTCACATTAAACTGATTTCACCAGGATCACAGGAGAAAATCATGCCTACATTACCAGAAAACATGGCAGGAAGCAGGGGATGGCACAGATGTGGGAAAACGTCAGCCTCTCTTCCAGGTGTGAGACACTAGAAAGTCCCGTAACCCACACAGCCACCAGGAGAGGGGATGTGTCACCAGAACCTCTTAGAGCAAGAGACAGGGCTAGTTGCAAAGCTACAGATCACATAGTCCCTTCCAGTACATCCATCCCTGGATGCAGGCAGATTAAATGTATGTGGCTATACAGGCCTGTCGGTTAAATGGAAAGATGTTGAGTGCCCCAGACTGTAAGCTGTGTGGGGCAGCTTTGCTCCTTTGAAATCTATACACTTAATTTCTACTTCCTCTCTCATTAGCCTGGATAGAGACCACAACTGCAGGGGTATTTCCTCATTTGACCAAATGCGCATAGACCATTTCAAGAAATAGCTTTTGTTCTACCCCCCCAAGTCAAGCCTGTTTTGCCCATGACAGTAACTGGCGAATGATCCCTACCCACCCTTACATCAAACCATAAGGTTTGCCTTTGTTTCTTTTGATTCGCCTTCCCAGTGGGGCTCTGAAGGAATGTGTGAGTGGCTCTTCGTGGCCAGGTGGGGGCTTCAAAACCACAGTGTGATGATATTTTAGAGGATATGAAACAATTACCTTTCCCCAAAACTCCTCATTTTTAAAAAAAGGACATTTCTCAGGAAAATAACTTTCTCTGTCTGGAAAAGATACTGTGCCTTCTATAAACATAACCTTATGATCAGGAGAAGGATGTGTGAAGGGTACTGGAATGAGGACCAGAATCTGTAAAACAGTAGTAATGGTCAGCTCAGGTACTCAAGCATGACCCTAGGAAAGCAGTGTTTCTTCACCTGAGAGCATAACCCCTGCCAGGCAGCTTCTAGGTTATGATACAGGAGGTCCTACCTCAAAACAGTGCTCTCTGTCAAAAGAGAATTATAGCTAAGATGCTTGACTAGTAAAGACACTAATGGAGGTACACCTTTCCTCCCCAGAAGAAATAAGTTAGCAAAAGACCACCAGTTCTGCTAGGAGAAGAGGTTTCCTACTATCCAAGAAGTAGAAATATAGGAAAACTAAATTTATGCAACAGTGTAGTTTCTTGGCCACAGCTGAGCCACAGAAGGCATGTATAAATCCAATGTGAAAGCAGATGTAGGACACCAAAGAGAGGATCTAAGTCCATATCACAGAATCACCGGGTTGGAGGAGACCCACTGGATCATCGAGTCCAACCACTCCCACAAAACACTAAACCATGTCCCTCAGGACCTCGTCCACCCGTAACTTAAACACCTCCAGGGAAGGCGAATCAACCACCTCCCTGGGCAGCATATTCCAGTGCCTAGTGACCCTTTCCGTAAAAAACTTCCTCCTAATCTCTAACCTAAACCTCCCCTGGTGGAGCTTGAGGCCATTCCCCCTTGTCCTGTCCCCTGACACCTGGGAGAAGAGGCCAGCTCCCTCCTCTCTACAACCTCCCTTCAGGTATTTGTAGAGAGCAATGACCGAATTGCAAAAGTTACAAAGTAAAATTGGTACTTTTTAACCCAACTGGTATTGAGATCTAAGTTAGGTAACAGGGAAAGAATATTGATTTTGGTAAGTAAAGTGCAAAACACAAGATTGAAAGAAATTCTTCCTCACCAACATGAAAACTCACGCCACTGAAGTAATCAAAATGAATCAGATGCAGGAGATTTGGACAGACAGCTCAGAGAGCTTGTGTGTAGAGGGGCTGGGCAGGGGAACAGAGGAAGATACCTGATTTCATGAGTCACCCACCACAATAAAGACAAATTAACACTGCAGAGAGGTTCCTAAAAATAAGAGTGAAGTGTTCAGCTCTTACCTCTTCAAAGGAGAAGAAAATAGAAATGCCTCCTTGACAAGCAATAAGTACTTATAGAAGGCTGGAAGAGGCAGACACCATACAAAGAGGTATCAGATTCAGAGCTGGGGGAAACAGGAGTCAAAAATAACAATTTAAGAGCAGCTGCTCCACAGACCAAGGGGCAGATCTCCCCTACCTGGTTAAATATAAACATCTGCTCACTTAAAAAAAAACAAACCAACCAAAACCTAGTAAATTTTCTTTCCTTCCGTGCATCTCCCATAAACATCTAAACTACTTCCTCTAACAGAGTGAGTTGCTTCCACACAATCAATAGCAGTTTTCAGTTGCATGTGGCATTCTTTGTGCAGGCAGGAAGAGTTCAGCAAAAGGTGACAACATCACACACAGTCTGGCTGTTGCACCAAAAGCTGTATGTGCCTGAAGAGCCATAGGAGGCTTCCATTTGCTCAGCTGAATCAGGATGTAAATTCCACTTAGCCGAATGAGGTAATGGTGCAGGCAGGGTGTATCACTTCAGATTTTGGGATAGCACAACATCTGGATAAAGCCAACTTGGATTAGTCAGCTATCAGGCAGATTGTAGCACTGACACCTTGCACTTGGACCAGATCAGACGTTTATATTTGGATACATCTGTTCAGGAAGCTAGCATAAACTGTTTGCCCAGGACATGGAAAGAGTAATCCTATTTTACTTTATAAATTACACTCCTTATCCTCATTAAAGAGGAAGAATGAAGCATCACACTAACATATTATTAGCTCCTTGGATGTACTCACTTGGAAAAAATAAAACAGTTGCACCAAAAGACATAAATTCACAGTGCTGACCACTCATTTGCAATCCTTCTAACACATGACAATTAACCACTGCTGGGATGTGTTATCTCCACATCTCTAAGCATATATGCTAACACACCTGCAAAGGCACGGCAGATGAAAAACGCAAATCCTCTTGTCAAGTGACTGGAACATAAAAACAAAGTCCAAGAAGTAACACAACAAGTTTAACGTGGATTTTTTCTGTCCAAAAATTGGGCAGAACTTAAGTGTTTCGCCACATCAAGACATCTTCAGAAAAAGATTATTTCCCTAATGCCCAGGTTCAATTCAACACAGATGCTGAGCAAAACTGATCACCAACATACAGGCAGGGATGTGTCATAAAGCAGAAGACAGACACATTGTTCTGCACAATCAAGGACCTCTATTTATTATTTTAGTATTATTTTAATGCAGAAGCAGTTAGCCCAGTGCATATTATTTGGCTGAATGAGCTGAAGTGAGACTCCCCGGGCAGCTGCTGACATAATGAATGATTGTGTGGTGAAGCCCAGAATGTGAACGATGAAGAATTTTGAAAGGCTCTGGAATTTGTGAATAACAAAAGTGACTACAGTCCCCCAAATCTCACCAATTGTTCTCAACAACAAAGGAGGGCTCAAAGGCCTTTGTTTAACAAAATGATTCAAAAACAGGATACAAAAGGAATTAAGGGCTATCTCTACTGGCATAATACAGCAAGCAAATTGTGTCCCCAAGTAGAAAGAGTTATGAATGTATTCTGTCGTACACATTGTTAACTGAATTACTACAGTCCTGTTTCTTTTATCCCTTTTCCAGTACTATTACCATGTTTCCTGTGTCAGTAATTCTCAAGGTCTTAGGGGCTTTCAGGCTAGATGTGGCAAGACGAGGAGCTGCTTATTCCATGAGAGAATGGTCCTTCAGCATGCAAAGAGCAATTACTTGACCATGCAACACCCATTGTCTCAAAGTTTTGATTAGCCATGGTCCCTTGACTTATCTCACTTTTTTTATAAATATTAAAAATAGCCACAGTTACATTTCCCTTAAGTAAATATTCACTTTGCCTTAAAAAAAAAAGGAAACCACAGCCTTGTTATTGATGTCATAGAATCACAGAATCATCAGGTTGGAAAGGACCCACTGGATCATTGAGTCGAACCGTTCCAATCAATCACTAAACCATGCCCCTCAGCCCCTCATCCACTCATCCTTTAAAAACCTCCAGGGAAGGTGACTCAACCACCTCCCTGGGCAGCCTATTCCAGTGACCAATGACCCCTTTCCGTAAAATATTTTTGCCTGATGTCAAGTCTGAACCTCCCATGGCACAGCTTAAGGCCACTCCCTCTCATCCTGTCCCCTGTCACTTGGGAGAAGAGGACAGCACCCTCCTCTCCACAACCTCCTTTCAGACAGTTGTAGAGAGCAATAAGGTCTCCCCTCAGCCTCTTCTTCTCCAGGCTAAATAGCCCCAGCTCCCTCAGCCACTCCTTGTTAAGACTTGTTCTTCAGTCCCCTCATCATCTTCATCACTCTTCTCTGGACTTGCTCCAGAGACTTGACATCCTTCTTATGGTGAGGGAACCAGAACTGAACACAGGATTCAAGCTGTGGTCTCACCAGTGCCAAGTATAGGGGAGAATAACCTCCCTGGACTTGCTGGTCACGCTGTTTCTGATACAATGCAAGATGCCATTGGCCTTCTTGGCCACCTAGGCACACTGCTGGCTCATGTTCAGTCGGCTGTCAACCAACACCCCCAGGTCCTTCTCCTGGCAGCTTTCTAGACAGACTTCTCCCAGTCTGTAGCACTGCATAGAGTTGTTGTTCCCCAAGTGCAGGACCCGTCATTTGGCCTTGTTAAACGTCATCCCATTGGTGTCAGTCCAGAGGTCCAGCCTGGTCAGATCCCTTTGCAGGGCCTCCCTACCCTCCAGGAGATCAACACTTTCACACAGCTTAGTGTCCCCTGCAAAATTGCTAAGGGAGCACTCAATGCCTTCATCCAGGCCATGATAAAGACATTGAACAGGGCTGGACAGAGCACTGAGCCCTGGGAAACACCACTTGTAACTGGTCTCCAGCTGGATTTAACACCATTTACCACCACTCTCTGGGCCCGGCCATCCAACCAGTTTTCCACCCAGGATAGTGTGCACCTGCCCAGTCCAGAGGCTGACAGTTTCCTAAGCAGAATGCTATGAGAAACTGTATCAAAGGCTTTCCTGAAGTCCAGGAAGACCACATCCACAGCCTTTCCCTCGTCCAGTAGGCAGGTCACTTGGTCACATAAGGTGATCAGGTTAGTTTGGCAAGATCTGCCTTTCATGGAGGACTTCAGTCTTCTGGATATCTGCTGGAAGTACAATAGAGCAGAAAGGAAGCAGTCTAGGAGGTTCCTTGAGTGCGTGGAAGACAACGTCCTTACACAACTGGTGAGTGAGCTGACTATCCTTACTGTCACCAAATGTACTCACCCCCACTAGCTCTGTGGTGACATATTGGTGGTCCTTGCCAGCACACCATCTCTCAGGCACTGCAGACACAGTGTCTCTACTGTGGGAGAAGGAACTTGATGGTGTAAGGCATTGGACAAGCATGAGAAAAAAAAGACAGACATGACCCAAAACGGCTGCCTTTCCCCTCTACGGGAAAACAAACCTTTGAGTTTTGGAGCATTTACTGTGGGGATTATGTATGAACTTGGTGAAAGACGAGCAAATGTGATGAAGATTCATGCTGCACTGATTAGTGCTATCCAAGCAAATATAAATTGAATAAAAAGACTCAGTTGTGTGCACAATATACCAAGAAGAATTCTGGATTACGGAGTGGAAAGCTAGCTCACTCATGAAGGTTGTCAAGCATGAGGAATTAGGGAGCAGATATGAGCAATGATGATACTGAACCCAAAGGCGGGCACCATAAATCAAAAGAATGGCAAGGGCAGCTCCTGAACAAAAAGAGGAGGGACCAACACCCACTGAGGTGGTTCCACTCTCTCCTCCTCTTTACAACCCTCACCTGAAGTGCTGGAAAAGGTTTAGCACCCTGCAGGCTCCACTGACTACAGTACACGCTATGCCAAAAACCTGGTCATGACACATTTGTAGGAATAAGTGTAAGGGACCTCTACGCAGGACAATTACACCAGCTATCTTCCTTCGCATTTAAGCATTCATTATATTAAACCACTCATTCCTGCTGCAGCAACTGAAGTCAATACTGCCTGTGGTGCCTTTTTGCCAATTACTCTAACATTGTAGCTGCAAGCACTACAATAAAAACTGCTTGTGCTACCCAGACTGCTTCAAGTCAATGCAAATTTGGCAATCCTTTACCATGACTTCACCTTCGGACGCAACTCTGACTTGGAAGAAAAGGTTCCCTGCCATTAATTTCTATAGGTGCCTCAGAAGCCCATCCTGTCTCTCTGAGGAAACACTGACTAGGCTACAATAAAAATGCAGCTGGAACATGTGGCCAAAGAGCATCTTCAGTTCCTGGCCTCCTTCAGACCTCGGGACAGTTGTGTTACTCTGGAAACAAGACAGTCTTTACAAAGACTTCAATGCCTTTTTGCTGACATTGAGTACTAAGTTTTCTTGCTGAAAGTTATTTTTTATAAATTTTGAAATTAGCATTTAATATTCCAATTCCAGGAGCTTTGGCGAAATTAAAAAACAAAACAAAACAAAAAAACCCCAAAAAACCCAAAACCCCAAACCAAACAACATAAAACCATGTGATCCATGGCAAAAAAACAATATGCTTGCCAAGTAGCAGTATCTCTTGAAATACAGTTTAACACCTGTTACTAATTTTGCTGCCTTGCACATTTAAACCATTACCTCTTCTGTCTTGGCTACGAATTGAAAAGATCACTCCCAAGCCTGACATTAAACTAGGGAAACACCATAGTCAAGAGTTCACCTGTCCTGCAGTTTAAAGGAAGGTCTTCTGCTAGCTCTCTTAAGTCCTAATTCCAGTCCCAGAGCTATTATACCTCCCTGTCAGTCCCATTTTAGCCTTTTGCCTTTAGCAATGCTAATTTATGGATACAGATATATGGCATGGAAGTGACTGTATGCTAGCTGCTGACTTCCATTGCTATTCCAAAAAGGCATATGGGTTCTCTAGTGGAGATACAAATTTTTCATTATTTGCTTTCTAATATCATCAGAATTGTAAGTAATAACACTAGAAATGCTGGATCCTGGTAGCAAGTAAAACAGTAAACCATGGGAGCAGATGCCCCTAAACAGGGCTGCTCCTCCCCTGCCCCATGAGCAGCTGTGAATCACTGCAGCCCTCAAAATTCTGCATTTATTAGTAATATCTGCATTGACATAGTTTGGCACTGGCCATCACTTGGACCACAACCATTTTGAGGCTCTGGAGCATGTCCATAGAAGAGCAATGAAGCTGGTGAAGGGGCTGGAGAACAAGTCTTATGAGGGGCAGCTGAGGGAACTGAGATTGTCTAGCCTTGAGCAAAGGAGGCTGAGGGGTTACCTTATTGCTCTCTAAAACAACCTGAAAGGAGGTTGTGAAGAGGAGGGAGCTGGCCTCTTCTCCAAAGTGACAGGGGACAGGACAAGGGGGAATGGCCTTAAGCTACGCCAGGGGAAGTTCAGACTAGATATCAGAATGAAATTTTTCACGGAAAGGGTAATCAAGCACAGGAACAAACTGCCCAGGGTGGTGGTTGAGTCACCATCCCTGGAGGTCTTTAAAAGATGGGTAGATGAGGGGTTCAGGGATGTGGTTTAGTGGCAGACAGGAATGGTTGTACTCAATGATCCAAGAGGTTTTTTCCAACCTGGTGATTCTATGATTCTATGATTTTAAGCTATCATGGCATACCCACCCCAAAACTTATCAGAGGACTTCAACATGCTGAAGTAAAAACACGTCTCCACTTGGTTCTGCCATGTTTAAAATGAAGACCCTAATAGCTCATCCAACAACAGTGCCACAAACCACAAACCATTACTTGTTTTAAAGCCCTTTGACATCCTCCAAAGGAATGATGTGTATGAAGAAACCACTGGAGTTACCTGTTATTGGAAAGTGTGTCTGCTCTCATCATCTCTGCACCTTCAGGATCCCATCTGCACAATGGCACCAACAGGAAGATAAAGTCCTTGCCCCAAAGTGCATCAAAGAGCATCACAGCTATCACAGGAACCTAACAGAGCCAATGGTAGGTTAAGAAAAAATGAAACAGATTTGGGCACCACTGTCTGCCATGTACCATTCAGCAGGAATGCTCTTGTGCCTTTCTCAGCACTGCCATGCTCTCATCCCGTTACCATATGAGAACTGGGTTTGCCCCCCAAATTATTAAGCTGCCTCTGATCTCAGTGGTCATTTATGTGTGGACAATAGGCTTAGCCCCTGTGTAGCAGCTGCTGTGCCCTGCAAATGACCTTAAATTGGCAAGGGACACAATGGGGAGACAAGGGCCGATTCAGAGCTGTTCCTCCCAGCCAGGGCACTTCTTATTTACACTTGCCAAAGCACAATCGCTACTTCTTCTGGATGAAAAAAAAAGATTATGAATTTACTTTGTCAGGGCTCCAATGCTAGATGCAGACTTTTTTTCAGGCAAAATGAAGCTCCACTTAATCTGTCTACTGAAGCACAGAAATACAGTTGTTCACGGAGCGGAGGAGGAAGCAGATGTTCGGCATGAAGGAATATCCTGGTAGTATGATTTTACTTCTCCAAGACATCCAACGATAGTATTTTACCTTGTGTACTGGGAGTCTATTAATTTTTGTGTTACAAGTTAGAACTCTCTCTGTAGTCTTGGGGAGCACTTAAAAAAAAGTAAAATCTCACTAGTTTTCCCCTTGATCTTTTCAAATTTAACAGATAAATAAAAAACAGCCACAAAATCAGCCCTGCTCCATGCTAAAAACAGTGGAATCTGCTGCACTTCCCTGTATCAGGAGTCCTATTCTCCAAGCTTCCCGGGCTTCCTGGCCCTTTCTAGGTCTAGTCCCCTAGCATCTCTAAGCACTTTCCTTCCTTTCCATCCATATCTCAGGTCAAAGACAATCCACACAATTTAATAAAGATTGAGATTCAGCTCAAAAGCGGTGGCTGTGCATAGTCTAATCCCAGCACCCTGTGACTGCATCTCCTTTTGGCTGTTTTAAAAAGGCCAAAACCCAAATGAATAAGAAGGAGCGATGCTCCCCCTGGGAGCACAGCCTAATCACCATCATGCTGGCTGCAGAACACATTTTGAGGTTTGGTGCACACTCTGAAAAACTGCAACGTTTGTTCACACATAAAACTCCCAGAAGCAATATGATGCTAAATTAGCTATAATTTCTTCAAGTGGGCTGTTTTTCTTTTCTGCTGCTGATTTTTATGCTCATGGTGCATATTAAAGGTAGCCTCACCAGACAGGTATAGTGCATTAAAATGGAAACTTCAATACAGTGAAACAAGATGTGTCACATTAAACATCATTATGTTTATTTATACTCCAGGAGGTAATGACCACAAGATGCAATCCAACAGCAACTTTATCTGCAGATTATTAAAAACTTCAGCTTCTAGCAAGTATTATGGCAATGTGCTGCATAGCACCTACTATTAGCAACAAGAATAGTTATTTATAAAAATGTTATATTTAGAATTACATCATATATTTACACAGCAGGTCAAGAAGATATATGCCTGTTTAAAGTTTCTTATCTTGTACAAATACATGCTTTATGCTTCCTAAATTTTCAAGATTCTCATCATAATGATGCCTCAGCTGTGTACACCTGGGACGTTGAAACTTTAAAATGATCGAATAAAAATTCCTTTTCTGCATATCATCTCAAGCACCCATCATAAAGGCCACTCTGGAGCCCACAACGGTGTTGGCCCATGCACAGCTCCAAGGCATGAAGCATTTAGGTATCTTGTCCAGTACAACCATTATTTCACTGGTGTCTGACCTAAATGCACACATTTCTAGACTACTTTCTTTCTGGATGCCGATTATTGCTGGTTAAGACATTAAAAAGCAGAGTTCTATACTTCAGCTCTATTCATCAGAGCTTAGAATTTGGGGAATTAAGACTTTGTTCATTCAACACAAAAAACTACCTTCAAACTGGGCTTGAATAAGAGTAGATAAGAAACACCAGACTTTCAGATCTGCAAACCAGGAAAGGGTTTACTTAACACTTCTCCACCAGTACCCACTAGCTCTGACACAACTAAGAGGGGAAAAATATATAGTGTATTTCCCAGGTTGCCCTAAAAACAGAAGCACTTGCTAAATGCCAGGTTTTTTCTTGAAGCTGGTAAAGCAGCACTGACCTTAAGATCTCGTCTTACCAAGATCTTTCTTGCCAAGAAAGCAGCACTGACCTTAAGATCTCGTCTTACCAAGATCTTTCTTACCAAGACTGCCTGCCCACACAGCATCATTAGCCAGCAATTAATATGACTGGCCATGGGAACAAGCCCAATCTGTCCCTGACCTCTTCCTCACCCTCCTGGTTCATGGTATAGTTTGGTGCATGTCCTCAATATCTGCAAAAGCTGTTTTCCCAGCAGAGTAAGGTTACCAACAAGCATCACGGGGAAGTTTTTTTCAAAAGCTCAGCACGTTTCAGATCGTTTCCCTCCTATGCCTCCATAATTTTCTCCTTCACTTAGGGACTGTGAAGTCTGCTGAAATCTCAGTGACCTGTTCATCTTTTCCATGTGTAGGAACAAAAACATGTAAAGAAAAACAAAATTATTTTATTGCAAAGGTGGGCGAAGAGATCCAAAAGGGACCATATGAAGACAAGACCAGCTTAAGCAGCTTTCCACTCACTTTAATGAACACAAAACAAACAAAAAAAGCGCCCCATGCTACTAAGAAAGCCTTTTTGATATTAGTAAAAGAATGATATTTCTTTTAAAGAAATTACTAGATCTAGTAGGTGTAAAACTTAACCAGGAAATAAAATTCCCAAAAGACTTATTCATATGCAGAAAACTATGGTCAGATGTCTTAATGGGGGAGTTTCAGGCATCTGAGTACCACTTGCTAACCTGCACACCAGCAAAGAGCTTCCTAGAAAGCCAAGGGGACTGAAAAACAGTGAGAAGGCAGCAGCATTTTGAAGTTTTATTAGCTCTCAGGGAGACATACACAAAGAGATGCTTTTTCCTTGAAGCTTTTTCTCCTTGTACCCCAAGCCTTGTGAGAAGGGTAGTCCCTCAATGTCTGCTCACTGAGCTCAAGTAATTATGCTATAAATTGTGCAGGGCTCCTGCCACCACTTTAGAATCACCCTTTCCACCACCAGCATATTACATTCATGTTACAACTACAGACATAATTTCTGTGGCTCAGGGGATGGGGAGGGAGCCAGGTGCTGTGATATACTCAGGGCACCTACATGACTTTGTGTATCACCTTGCTACAGCTCTCCACCTGTAAAAAAACATAACGGGAACATTTCCATGTTAAAATTTGAGGTGCTCAGTTGTGACACCAAAGAGGTTCAAAATAAGCAAGTAGGCAAGAAATGGCTCCTCCTATAGCTAGGGATGGTCATATTTCTATTTCAGAATAATATTATTTCCACATTGGTTATATTTTCTGTTGACACTTCATGAGAGGTGTCAGGTCACTCAGAAACATGAATAAAACACCAAACTAAAATTAAGGAGAAATCATAATAATAACAACAGCAACAACATTTTACAGCAATCATACAACTACTAATAAGAACAAACCCATCTTTAAAATATGTCTAAAACATGAAAAAGCAATGAGCAGATGACTGTGTTTCCATTTTGAGGAATGAACAAGTATTGATAGCATTTGTCTGACAGAATCATTGCAATCTACTATGTGAAAGTGAATCAGGTTCAAACCCGAGACATGCCAAAATTCAAGTGTCCACCTCTTTTCACAGCAAACCAGAAGACAGTAATAAATACAAGGCCAACTCAAATTACTTACAAAAAGAGGACTGTATTTAAAACAAAGAGCTATATTACTTCTTGGTAGAGAAGATTACAAGATTAATTTCATTATTTATCCAGCAAGATTATTAGTGTCAATGCAAAATATATTAAAATCTTGCATTTTATTTGATGGTGGAGACAAATTAGAAATGCTTCCTCACACAGCAAGCATCCTTGTACCATGGTGCTCTAGCACCATCCCGATGATGCACTGTACACAGACCTAAGCAATGATTAGCAGTTGGGGAGCAGAGTGCCACACAAGTTAAACAGCAAAAATGAAAAGCCACCTTGGTGCAAGCAACCTCTGCCTCCCAATAGAGCAGAAAGCACAGCTGGTGATCTGCCAAGGCCACCAATTCCTCCATTCACCCAGACAAGCTAATGACAGTCAGAAGAATCACTGGGAAGGTCAAAACCAACCTCACTCAATAAAGCTTATTCCATAGTGTCATAGAATCACCAGGTTGGAAGAGACCCACCGGATTATCGAGTCCAATCATTCCCAACAATCTCTAAACCATGCCCCTCAGTACCTCATCTACCCGCACCTTAAACACCTCCAGCGAAGGTGAATTGACCACCTCCCTGGGCAGCCTCTGCCAGTGCCCAATGACACTTTCTGTGAAGAACTTTTAACTTATGTCAAGCCTGAACCTCCCCTGGCGGAGCTTGAGGCCATTCCCCCTTGTCCTGTCCCCTGTCACTTGGGAGAAGAGGCCAGCTCCCTCCTCTCTACAACCTCCCTTTCAAGTAGTTGTAGAGAGCAATAAGGTCTCTTCTCAGCTTCCTCTTCTCCAGGCTAAACAACTCCAGCTCCTTCAGTCGCTCCTCGTAAGACTTGTTCTCCAGCCCCTTCACCAGCTTCGTCGCTCTTCTCTGAAGGTACTTGTATATCAAAATTAACAGAATCATTAAAAATTCTCCCTGCTGCAGAAAACCTGGAGGAATGGCCAGTGATACTTTTTAGACAGAAGTCTGATTCAGCCAAAACTATACTCATCCCAATGCAGGAAAGATCTCGGGTCTGCACTCAGCTCCAGAGCTTTACTGTAGGGAAACAAGAGTTGAAGCCAGCCCCCAGGGGACACATCGTCTTTGGCTCCCAAGGCAAGACAGATGACGTGTGGTCATCGTTCACCTTAGTAACAAATTCAATAAGTACCCTCAGGGATCTACACCAATTTGGGATCAATTCACACCAGAATAGGCACCTGCACTGCCTTCAAAAGCCTGCACATAAAGCCCTCACCAATACAACTTCATATTCATAATAAATCCTACAGAATTTTGCTACTTTAAAATAAATACTATCAGTCAAGATTTCATTGCTATCAGACCAATGCCAAAAGACAGTCTGGAAGATAAATGAGAAATGCTATAAAAATTGCTCACTGAACAGTTACTTGAGATTTAACTTAAAATTGTTAAGAGAGAAATCAGGACCCTCAGGACAGCAGCAAAGAGCCTCTCCACTGAGATTCTGGCAGCAATCCACAGCAAAACTTTAAGCCAGAGAATCCTTCCTAAACTAATGATGGTAGGTTCCACCTTCAGGGCCTCTTTTGGGGCGCTAGTGGGGGGCTCCTTTATCAAACATCAAAGTTGCAAGACCTCAGAGATATTCTATTTGGCTTACGCTGAAGAGTAGCCCAAAGATTCTCACACCTTACTGACAGACTCCTGCAAAATACTCCTGGTATTTGCTCCAGAAGCTGCTATCTTTATGACCATTTCAAAGAAAGTATTTCTTTAAGCCTCTGGAAGTTCCCCCTTTGAAGAAACATCACAGAGGTGCTAGTGAGGTCTGGAGGATCTCTGTAGATAGTATTGGGGGGACAGTGGGATAAGTATGTGTGTATGTTTAGGAGGGTTATCTACCTCTTCTAGATTGCCCTGTATTTTAAGGCAGAAAGAACTGCTCAGAAATGAGGAATGAACTTTTGCTTTGAGAGAAGAAAATCTAAAGCTTGCAGAGTGGATAAGATTTAAATTTAGCAGGTGAAACCTTAAGCTTTCCTACAGCAAACTGAAGCATGCTAACTGGCAGCAATATTCAGAAAACAAACCCTTAATTCCTAAATACACAGTATAAAATTTGTTTGAATTCTCCTAAGAGACAATGCAGGCTTTCCAGGTTGAATTACTATCACTTTTTTCTCAGCTTGTTCCAGCATTTAGTATTATAAAGTTCTCTTAATTGCAAACCACTGGGAAAATTCGCCACCCCCTCTGGATGCACAACATGAAGCCAATGGCAGTGTCTCATAAGTACACATCTATCCCAGGAATGCAATGTTTAGAAATACAATTACAGGCACTGAAAGCATTCTCGTAAGTTCAAAATCATCTCACACTAAGGCTGTGATTCAAGGAGGTGGTGCAATCCAGACCCAAAACTGAAATAAAAGATTTTTCTGCATGCGAGGCTTTGCAGACACGTACCTTGACCTAGGCATTCAGGTGTAGCCTCTGTACATTTAAGCAACTCAGCCAGGGGCAGGCTCAACCAGCCCTGCAGAAGAGCCTGGGATCAATCTGAGTACAAATTTATTGGGAAAGTCTGATAAGTATTGATCTGCCTACTTGCCTAAGGAGTAAAAACACAGACTGTATTAACAGTAAAATGCTTTTTTTTCTCCTCAGTCACTGTAATTAAAATTTCTGTATCACGTTAGGAAAAAGCAGCTTATGTCCTGCCGTACTCTCAGAAACAAGGACCTCTGTGGTTTCCACCATGAAAAGGCAATGAAAAAAGATCCTCCAACAAAGGAAGGGGACTTTACTTTGTTTTAAATATGAAACTTGAAATCATTTCAGATTATCAACAGCACCTAAGCAATTTGGTAAAACAAGTCCATATAGCTTCCAATGGTAGGTCTGCCTTCAAAGCTGTTAAACGTCATTTTCAAAAGTGCTTCAAGGACATAAACACACAAATTCCACTGACTTGTAAAGTTTCCTGATTCTACAAGAAAGATTTTAAAAAGATGGTTTGGCTCCTCTTTCCCACTGAAATCAATAAGAATTAGCCACACCTTCAAAAATATCTCCCAAAGGCAATGCAGAATTAAACTTTTGTTACTTAAAGGAGGTTTTATCAAAGCTCATAAATTACCAGTCCTTTTAGTTTCTATCATTTAATGGATGAGAAAAAAAGGAAAGAAGAGATGAAAATAATACAAAACAAAAAAACCACATTTTCCCCTTTTCTACCAATGCTATTTGTTGCATTATTGATTTTCAGAATAGCATTTAAAATAATGTGGAAGCATAAAGTAAAGGCAAATTAGTAGAAAGACTGAAAAAGCTCCACTGAGATACTTAGTAAAATTTCCAAATTCACTATTTCTGCTTACGTTTTCACTTGCATATTCCAGGGTTACCCTCACTTGATCTCATTAATATAGAGAACCATTACAAAAGACTCCCTTAAACAACCTCTTTCACAGCCACTGAAGAAGGAATGGAAATATTTATTTTGAAAGTGTTGGGTTTTTTCTTTTCTTCATTACTTTGAGATAAACAGAAAGATACCTAGGCAAGATTTCAGCATGGCATAGCATGAGCTGTTTAAATGGGGCATATTGTCTGTTGCTGAGAGGATTTAAATACCCAGCTGGTCAGTACAACCTATATGGTTAAGTCTGTGATATATGCAGAAGACTGAAAATCAGCATATGGCATCTATTAAGTATTTCCCAGCCTTCAGGGTTGTCTCAATATCCTGCCTAACAACTGATTGCAGTAACTATTTTATACCTCAGTAACTATTAAGTTAAAGGCTTCTAACTCCTGGAAAACTTCTTTGGTGGTTGCAAACCAACTTGGTGCTCTTGGTGCTCTTGCTTCCAACTTGGGAGGAAGCTTTATCTGTTTCTAAAACTGGATGCATTCCTGGCTAAATGCTTTCCCTGTGGATATGCAAGGAGATTAAAAAGGTCAAAAGTCCAGCAAACCTCAGCTGTTTCAGACCAGCATCAGTAACATGCTTGAGTCATTTTGAGAATGCCATGCCGAGCTGGCACCCAGCCTTCTCAGGTTTAGTGCAATGAAATACCCGCCTGGAGAAAATGGACATCTACTTCCTCTGGGAAATCACTATGATGCTGGGTTTTTAAGAAAACCTACACTAACATTTTAAAATGTAGGGATTTCTGTAGTGAAAGCATTAAATAGTTTACTGAATCACTTAGAAAACCTTTGTCCACAGAAATAACAAAATAGCAGGATTTTCCATAAATACTCCAGAAAAAAAACAAAAGCTATTTTGGAGAAAATTAAAGCTATGCTATACCGCCAGCATTTCTGACTAAACAATTTACTCATAGACTATATTACGATAAAAAAAACCTTTAAAAATCTCTGAGATTATTGCAAAACATGTTTTCTACAAAGATGCTGGTTGCTAGGTAGTAAACTTGTGCTCCACTTTGTCCCTGTTAAACAACCTTTTTCTTTTAAGACTAAACTGAGAGTCAAAGTCCAAAATTACTGTTAGTGTACAGTAGTTTCATATCAAAGTCCTTGCACCAATTCATTCAGACTGTTATTTCTGACTCTAAACACACTGTGTTTTCAAATCTATTGACACCAAATAATTTCACATAATTGTGTTCTATACTGGGTAAGCGCATGGCTAACACAGGACTAATGTTGGGAGAGAGAAAGGCGGCATGTTTTCCTGTGTTAAAATGAAAAGGAGGTAAAGAATTTGTCTTGGTCTGGCTTTGATGCATAAGCCTTGCTTCCGGTTAGCTGAGGATATCACTTTATCCCCTTCGCCCTCATATTTAACTTTTCTTGCTTCTTGTGAGCACACATGCTTGGTTTTACTTTATTAAGAGGGACTTTCTCCCTGTTTCTTCTGAGCTTTAAGACAGTTTTTTTAAGGAAACAGTAAACAAACTGGACTAAACAAACAGCTGGACTAACACTTAAGTGCACGCAATTGCTAATCAACGCAAAGCGGTTTTGGACACAGTCATTCATTCATTTGCCAACAGTTACAAGCAAAACACCAAACGAACCACTTAACCGTGAGCTGAACAAAATTTCTGGGGTGAGAGAGTTCCACATCAACTTCTCTGCTGGCCCAAGCACTTCTGGTATGCAAAATGCAATGACTACATCATGAGACACGTGGCCATGTGGGCTAGTAAAGGTGGCTAGCCCAATAGCTTAATGGCTAATGTGTTACATTCATCCCGGTAGTATTTAAATGCACGAATTGAAAGGATAAATAACAGGCTTTCTGGCAGAGCTAGTAGAAATCAGCCCCAAATCTGCTCAAGGACAGTTTTAAAGCATTGCAACTACTGCTGGCCAAAGAACGAGTTGTGTTACTAAACCCATATGCAATGCTGGCCTGGGTGGAGCACACCAAAGCAGATATTCCTCGCCACAGAGGTCTTCTGCTTCTGTGCAACCTTGCAGCAAGCTCTCTGAAAAGCTGGCTCCAGTTCATGGCCAAACTAACAGGAGAAAGCAGACAACTCAGCAGCATTCATCTCACAAAGAAATGTGATCATCTCCAGTAATTTCCTTAGGACAGATTGCAGTAGAAGCCTAGAAAAAAATTAACTAGATGTTCTGTCAAAGCCATTAGGCCAGGACTGAATTCAAAGAAAATTATGTTCACTGATGTCTTTATATTTACTTTAGAATGCAGTCATTTTGACAGGCTCATGAGGTAGAAGATCTCATTTTATGAAGGTCTTAAGGGACAAGAGGAGCAGAAATATAACATTCTGCTGTCTCAGTCAGCAAAATGATCATCTAACTACTTTACAACCGACTTTCAAAGCTACAAATCCAGTTATTTTGAGTAATTCTAGCCTCTTAAGAAGATACATGGTGCTTCAGGTTGACCACAAAAGCAACAAACTTTGTAAGTATGATAAGGCAAATTTTCCTTATTTGTAATATAATGTTTCTGCATATAATCATCTCCTGCAAGAACAACTTAAAGAGCACAGCCTACCAACCAGATGACAGAGCACAGACATCATTTGCAGTCCTGTCACCAACACTGTCTGTCTCAGAATTTTCAGATGGAAGCAAAACCCAGGAAACTGAGATGCAATAAACAGCCTGCTTTTGAGTACCATGGCCTCAGCATTGCCAACACAGCACCCAGCAGAGTGCTCCTGGAAACTTTTCCCTAACTTGACAAAAAGTAGTTTTGGCTTGTCAGTAAAAGGCAGGCGTAAAGGACAGCCACAGCATCAGTTGTATGACCTTGTAATGCAGGGTATCTAAAACCTACTCTGCTTTACTCCAGAAAATGAGCTACAGCTGCCCAAAAGGCTGGAAAGGTTCTTGTCAAACTCAAGATTCATCTCAAAATCTTAGGATTTGCTAGGTACCAGCCTAGGCCTCCTTCCCCTTCCATTTTATGGTTTCTATCCAGAATAAGCAAGACTCATTTTCCAAAAACTTTCAATCTTCCACTTGTAATTAATTGTCTGCCAAGCATGAAAGAGATGCAGCAGACTTTTTGGGATGACATGGTGAAAGGATAAAAAGAGAAGCCAATACTAGTAACAGGGAAAGGCATAAGTGATTTTCAGAACTGCTCTGTGAAACTGCCCTGCTAGTGAAGCCAGGACAGATATCTGCAAAGGCTCATCTTTGTCATGGAGACAACACTCCTGTAAAAGGTGAGTTTCTCATACAGAAGATGGGAAATACAGTTTACTGCCAAACACACAAACAGGTGTATACAGAAAGCTTCTAGGAGTTAGTGGCTTGGAAATGATCTCTACTCTGCAAGTCCAGGACAGTACAATTAGAAAATAACTTCATGTAACACCAATTCCCTACCTGCAATTACTGCATTCCCCAGTCCTGAAGTTACTGTAGGGCTCGATGTCTTGGTAGTAAGCAGATGCTATGCTTGACGTGAGCACAGCTGGGTGTGCCCAACATCACTGATAAGAAGAGGCTTTCAGTTCTCTTTAAATCATTTTTACCTATTCCCATTTTCAATATTTATAATACGATACCCTTATCATTTTAAAAAGTCCACTTTTTTCCTTCATTTAAACTGATTTTTTTTCTTAGCTTCTACCTCCACCATGTTTTAATTTCATTTTCTACTCTTTGCTTATTTCTGTTGGCATTTTCAAATAAATCCTTTGCTCCACATATAGCCTCAAACAAAAAGGATTAATAACAATTAAAAAAAACCCCAACACACATGCCCTCCAGGAATTTAAGGATTTCCACTGTGCTTCCTATCATCAAACAAGAACGCAAGTAATGCAATAACAGCAATACTGCCTGACTGCTGATTGTAGTTAACACATTAAATCCCCACAAAGGGCCACTTTTTTGTTCTGTCTATAACTTTTCCCTTCTTCAAATCCTTTCAAGGGAAATCCAACAGCATTACAAGCTGAGGATGCACTCCAGGAGAGCATGGATGGGGCTGGAGTGGGGCATGGCCCAAGGTCACCCATGGCTGGCAGGGAGAGTCAGAGCCTCTGTCCCACCAAGGCTGGAAGAGCTGACAAAGGGCATGAGCCGAGCACACCCAGACCAGTCAGGGCATGGACAGCAGAGATGCTGCTGGTTTATATCTGAGGCAAAAAGGAGCTATTTCTGCAAGCCCCAGCAAGCCCAGGAATTTAAAACCCTTCCTGGGAATCCATGCCACATGCACCCTGCTCTGTCCTGACGTCAAGGACAGCCTGAATTAATTAGGGACGAAATAATTAGGCAAAACATATCTTGTAAAATTATCAGAGGACATCTGAAGCACACACAATGTTACAATAACTTCAATATCTGCATAACCTGTCAGAAGCAATAGAAATAAATGAATGTTGCTGTTATTAATGATGAAGCTCTCTTTAAACCCATTAAAATTACCATAGCCTCAGACCCAGAGAGGAGAAAGGTGGTGTACAACATCTGTACTAATTACAAGGAAGAGGAATCTGGTCAAGCTAGTGGATATAGCATGTCAGGCAGGCAGTATGCTCTGAAACAGCTAATATTTCTAGACGAAAAGGAGAAAGAGGATTGGACTGCACTGAGAAACTAAAAACAAATTGAGAAAAAAGAAAAAGAAATTTTGAATCTGGATTTTCATTTTGAGCAAAATTAAATCCCTTCCCCATCTCCAAAAAGATGTAATATATATTTATTAGAATTCAGGGTTTTTAAAAGTAGTCATGAACATGGTTCATATAAAGACATAAATTGACAAAAAAAAAAAAAATGAAATCAAAGGTGAAGCTTCTTTTTGTTGTATTAAGACTGACTTTAACGGAAAAATGGTGATTTTGGTGTCATGTCTCTTGCCCAGGAGCAGCCAATTAAAGTTCTTGGTTAACATAAGCATTTCAAATTGCCCAGAAAGTAAGACCATCTTAAATTATCATCCTGCAATCTACAAAGCAAACAGGCGAGTCTGAGGCTATTATTGGGAAGATAATATCCAAAGAAGGGAGAATGCTGTGCTGGTGTTGATCACACACAGATTTTGCAAATATGTATATGCAATGCTCATCTCTCCTGCCTTGAAAACAGGTACCAGTTGCGATGCCCTACAACAGAATTTGAGCTGCCTCCATACTAACAGGGCAGTAAAGCATTAAAAGTTGCTATATCTTGAAATTTTTCCTCCATTAGAGGAGTCAAACCCATGTAACTTGTGTTGTGTGGTAAAATATTGTAGGAAGGGTTGAAGGTCTATGAGACTGGCAGAGCTACAGTTGTCCATGAAGCAGATATCCACACAGCTCTATACATGGTACACCTAAAGCTGAGCTCTCCATGGGTGTTTACAAAACTGCAAAGGGGGGGGGGGGGGGGGGGAGGGAAGTGGAAAAAAGACCAACAAAACATCATTTACTGTGAATTTTCTGTCCTCCATAGATGGGGTCTTATTTTAGACAGAATAAAGTGGGGAGGGGAGCAGGGGTCACAAGCAGCTCTGCAGTGCCCAAGATAACTCAAATAACCCAGCTTTGACATGAAAAAATCTGGTTTTTTCAGAGTTCAACTCTTTGTTGTGGTTCACAGTGCTGCCTCCTTCACAGCCAGTGGCTTGCTCACCAGCTCACGCAAGCAAATTGGTTCGCTCCTGGAGGCAAAAGCAACTGTGGTTTCTCTTGAGAAATCATCAGGATTCAGCTTTTAAAGATTAATTTCTATGCAGCAACTGTTTATTATCTAAATAAACTTTAGGTGGCTACACAGCTACCCTCCCTCCAATGACCTAAATATATATTTCCACCTGCAGCCAGAATTGTTTGGTGTGCACACATGGCAATGCGAGCTTGGCAAAGATGAGTCGTCACCCAACATTTTATAGTTAGTAATCCTGACTGTAGTTTGTATCATTGCCAAACTCTTATCATTTGATGCTGAGAAGATTCTCCAGCATGTAATTAAGTGCAGGGAAGTCTTGCAGGCGGCAGGAGGCTCAAACTGATACAGTGCTATGTAAAGTCTAGCATGTAGGTCATACAGTTGGTGGGTAGATATAAATACATGTATATATATACACACGCATATAGCATCTTCATTCCTTTGCATACCCGTGCCTTCTGAACATGCCTTCTGAACATATTATTAATAGCAGCGGAGCTTGGAGCACTGCATAGGTAGGAACACTGCTGATCTAACATTTTGCATGTTTACTCTCAATGGATATTTGAGATTAACTCTGTGGGGCATTTCTTTTGTACCTCTGTTGAGAAAATATTATTAAATAGAAAGAACCCCCATTCTTGTAAGTGGCCTGCAGATTTTTTGTTCTGTTAAAAGATTAGTTATAACTTAATTTGAAAACAGGGTAGGAAAGACGAGTTTTAGTAATTCAATTAGAGCTCTGATGTAGCACAGTTCCCCTTTTGAAGTTCTCCTTTTTTCTAAGAAGCCTGCTGACACTGGAGGACAGAGATGGCCAGAGAATGCAAAATCACTCATAAAAATCCCACTTATTCCTGTGATGTGAGTAGCTGACATATAGCCTGGACAGCAAAGTATTTGATTCCTGTCAATTGCAAACACGATCCTAGACACAAGCAAATACATTGAAACTGGTAAAGGGACTGGAGAACAATTCTTATGTGGAGCAGCTGAGGGAATTCGGGTTGTTTCGCCTTGAGAAGGCTGAGGGGAAACCTTATTGCTCTCTAAAACTACCTAAAAGGATGTTGCAGAGAGGTGGATGTTGGTCCCTTCTCCCAAGTGACAGGTGATAGACAAGAGGGAATGGCTTCAGGCTGCATCAGAGGAAGTTTAGATTAGACATTAGAAAAAAATTCTTCATAGAAAAGGTTATCAAGCACTGGAATAGGCTGCCTAGGGAAGTCGTTGAGTCACCATCCCTGTTAGTTTTTAAAAGGCGGGCAGAAGAGGTGCTTGATGATATGATTTAGTAGTGGACAGGTACAGTTGGGTCTCAAAGGTCTTTTCCAACCTAATGATTCTATGATTCTATATAATTTTTTAAGAATTCTCAAAAAAAGAGTTTACCGTGTCAAAAGTTAATAGTGAAAATGTCACTTATAGGCATTGTAATTAATTATGCTGCAACATATAAAATCACAGTCCTTATTACCATTCACTGAGACCAGTGATATTGACTCACCAGTGTTTCTTCAGAGTTGAGTACTAGCTTCTGATTAAAAATAATAGGATATGAAGTGAGCTGAAATGTCAGCCATCATCCCACACCTCATCTACATCATCGCCAATTATAATTTAAAAATGGGACATAAAGATGTATTTGCCTGTGCACAGCGTGCATGTGGAAGCCATTTGGATACCAAATCAGCATTCCCAGCCTGTCCTCCAAAATTTTCTAGCTTTTTATTTAGTATATAAATACATAAGTGAAAGAGTCACACTGTGCTCCAGCAATGACCCATAGCTACCCAGATAAATACATCTACACATGTCTTTTCCTCTTTCCTGAAAATAGCTATACCCTCTTTTCACTGACTCAACAAGAATAAATTCAATCTCCTACCTCTTACTGAAGGCAAACCATTTCAGGGTCAGAAACGCCAGGTTTTGGCTGTGTGCGGGGATCTAGATTGCCCAACCCTGCCCACCAGGGCACCTCCACCTAGCACAGCAACCCCCTTTTTCTGCCCTGAAGCTTAGCTGAGACAAGACACAGTCATATTCCTTTCAAGGTAACTATGAGACCTCACCATCAAATGCAGGGGAAAACGCAAACTCTCCACCACCCTGCAGGGAAACTCTTGGCCACACACGGACTTAGACCGCCCAATACATCCTCAGCTAACCCGGGCAGGTGTCAGGCTTTAGGGTTCATGATGTTTGCCTCTGGCCTTTGCTGCACAGCTTATTCTGTGGATCAATCAATTCTGGGGAACATTCTTCCCTAAAGCAGTATCTGATATTTCCCTTGATACCCATCACTGACCTCATCAGTCACACGATCAACACAGCCAGTAGCACTGCAGGTTAGCCCATGGCTAACTGCCACGTTGGTATGCAAACCCAAAACCTGTCATCAAAAACTCACTGGGAACCACACCTCCGGGGATGTAGGAGCACATTTGGGACCCAGATAACCACTCATACAACTAGGTTTTCCTGAAACTGGTGCTCCTCAGGGCTTCCTACTAGAAGAAACCAAGCTACATTCAGGAATGACAACCTGCTGTGCTGTAGACACAAACAAAGCAGATACTTCAGGCCGAGCAGACCCAACATTGTTCAGTTTACAACTTGCTTAGGTCCACATCCACCTCCTGCTCGACAGGTACACATATTGATATATCTCCACATCCAACCTTGTAGACAGATGTATCTCTTCTGCCCTTACAGCATGACCTCAAATCCTTTGTGTGCTGGATCAGCCAGCCAATCCACTGGGAAATGAGATGGTCCAAAAGTAGCGCATATGTAAAGCATACCATCTCAGTGTTTTTAAAAAGCACTTGCAATGAAGGTTAAAAGTCTTCAGCTGAAACGCCTATCTTATGCATTTTTATTTATTACCAGTATTCATTATATACTGGAAGTTCAGTGAGCCCTGTACTGGACTGAATTTGCTCCCCTTCAAAAGCCAATAGCAGCACGTTTAACAATTTATTATGTTTGACCTAAGCGTGGCTCACAAACCACAGCTGTAAACTTACTCCCTGTTTCACCTAGGAGACAGAATCAAGTTTGAAAGTAACTGTTCATAACAAGGCAGACTTTTAAGTAGCTACCTCACCTCTGCATGTCACTGAATATAGTCATCAAAAGAGGACTAAAATAACAACAAAGGAGATAAATAACTAAGTAAGTTAGGCCTATAAATTTGCTGTGCATTTAAATGGATATAAAGCCAGTTGTGACTTCCCACCGCTCTGGTGGTGTCTCAGGTGTTCAGTGCTTAAATGTCATAAATCAACCCCCCAGAAGATCAGACGAGTGATTCACACAATAACAGACCACAACTTCAGGAGTCTTTCAGCTTGTATTTGGGTGCTACCATTTTAAAATTAAATTTTCCAGGCAGTTAGGAGGTGAAGCAGCCAACATGCTGATATTCTGCTAGGACCACATGAATCTAAGCATTGGGGCCTAATGAAAAACAGCACATATTGGATAAATCTTCTCACTGTTAGACAAAGATGGGTGGGGGGTTGCTCTTTGATTTGTATCATTGCTGATCACACCGAGATACTCGGAGCGCTGGGTAGGGTTTTGGTACCATCATAATAAATCCTAAATAAACACAGACTGCAATAAATCTCCATCCACAGGACTTTGGGATTATCAGAGCTGGGGCTGGATGGCCAGATCTCAGCTACACTGCACCATGCATAGATAAAACAGTAGCTGCTCAGAAAGGCAATACCCAATACTCACTAATTCCTAAGCCAGCTCGGCTCTTAGCACAGCAAACATGAGTCAGAGCTCAGTGTAGCCAAACTGGGATGACTCCTGTGAAACCGTTACATTATATTTAGCTTTCTAATTATACAGTCTCCAAACATACCAGTAAGGCTTAGCAGGCCCCTCTTTAAGAGGAAGAAAAAAAAAAAAAGAGTGGCAGAGTATGAACAAACAGATAAATTCAACACCTACTGTCCCCCCCAAAAAAATAATGACTACCAGCATAGTAGACTGTAACACACCAAAACTCATCAGTCTGTCAGGACAATGAGCTCTGCCAGAGCACCATTCAGGTAGGCTGAAGAAAACGCTGAGAAATACAAGTTGGATGCAAGACTCCTGAGGACAAGTCTCTGCCACTCTCCACCCACAGGAGAGCACAGAAGACCTGAAAATTAAACCATAACCTCTCCATATATCCTGGAGCAGTGGCTGACATTTCCAAGCACCTGGTGAGCTGTCAGCAGCAAAAAATAATTGTTGTAATAGACTGTCTATCAGCAGCTCAGTTGCATCATAAGCTAGTAGTAACATCCCATGATGGAGACTTTTATTTTTTTTTTAGTGCTGTAACACCCAACAGCAGAGGAAGAATACATTTCTAAATGGGTCTGCTGGCTCACAACCTCATCACATTTCTCCTCTAAAAAGGGTTATAGGCTACTGGCTTCAGGATAAGGAGAAGGAATGAATATTTACAGTATGGTAATTGCTAGAATAACCTGAGCCTCTAATCACTCTCATAGTGGACCCACACTTTGTCATCACAACATGAAGTTTGATTGCTCTTCTCTCAAAGTTTAGCCACAATTTTTAAAAAGATAGATATAACTCAGTGGAGATACCTTGCGTGAATCCATAACTAAGAGGAAGCTGTTGTCTACTTTTCAGATTTCCCCTGTAATAGGTTATTTCAATGTCTACATGGCAACACATGACTCCTCAAAGCCTAACAAATAAACTACTGGGATTAATCGCTGCAGTTGCAACATAGGATCATAGGATCACCAGGTTGGAAGAGACCCACTGGATCATCGAGTCCAACCATTCCCACCAATCTCTAAACCAAACCCCCAGTACCTCATCCACCCATCCCTTAAACACCTCCAGGGAAGGCAAGTCAACCACCTCCCTGGGCAGCCTGTTCCAGTGCCTAATGGCCCTTTCTGTGAAACATTTTTCCTGATGTCCAGCCTGAACCTCCCCTGGCGGAGCTTGAGGCCATTCCCTCTTGTCCTGTCCCCTGTCACTTGGGAGAAGAGGCCAGCAACCTCCTCTCTACAACCTCCCTTCAGGTAGTTGTAGAGAGCAATAAGGTCTCCCCTCAGCCTCCTGTTCTCTAGACTAAACAACCGCAGCTCTCTCAGTCACTCCTTGTAAGACTTGTTCTCCAGCCCCTTCACCAGTTTTGTCACTCTTCTCTGGACACGCTCCAGAGAATACACATGTTGCTATCCTCTCTGTCTTAGAAGGCTCCCCCAAAATGATGCAATGTTTCTTGAAAACAAAAACAGGAGGATACCATTCTCAGAGTAGTCTGCCTCTGGTCTGAGCTCCTTCGTCGCACCACCAAAGCTCTGTAGACTTTTACCTACCACCAGCATTGTGGGAAAAGGGAGTTGAGCGTTTATATATTATTAATCACCATACCCAGCATTTACAGGACATTTCACTCACCACTGATGAGTATGCACTGATGCATTGCCAGCAGGTGAAAACTTTGTCTATTCATAGTCCTCTGGTAAGAGAAAGAAGGACAACACTCAAGTTTACCATATTTTATATGGAAAGGATGTGTGTTTCAAGTCTTCTGCTCCCAAACGTGCAAAACTATGGGTGTTCCTTTTCTGAACCTGATGACAGATATAATTTCTTCCCACTTGCTTCCCAGATGTATTACACAAGGAGCTGTCAGCACCTTAGATGCACTTACGCAAGGAGCTGCCCACACCTTAGATGCACTAACACAGGGCCTTATTTCTCACCTAGCTATGATGTCCAAGCAACCTCTTTCTATTACCTTTAGATTCACAAACATTTCTTCTGCACAGATTTTGTCAACAGGAAGGATAACAAAAGCAACCCACAGTTACAGAAGGGTTTCTCTATGGAGCACAGGGGTTAAAGGCATGGTGAATCACGGTATCCAGACAATACGGCAGCTCCTCCATCTGTGCTCTCATCTTGCTCACCTGAAGTTCTGATTTCTTTTCTTTCTTATTTTTTTTGCCCCCTCCACTTGAAGGTTGCTATTTCTGCAGGCCATTGATCTCCAGTCAGAGAAAAAGACTTTACAACACTGAAAGAGTGAAACAGAGCTGGAAAAGGTCACACTATGACATGCTGAACAGCTTGCTTGGTCCTCTTAGATCTTCTCTGACTGCAGGAAGTAATTTTACCTGTCCAGATAGCAGTTTATCTTAAAATTAAGTGCAGCAGGCACCACCCAAAATTGCAAACTCTTAGAGATGCCATTCAGGCAGCCTCCATAAGTAAGGGTTTATTGCACTACATGAGAGCCTGAATTTCTCAAAGTAACTACATTACTACCGACACCTTTAAAATGTTAGCTTGCATCCCATGGCGATACTGGCAAGAAAAAGGTTTTCTGGAAATTATTGGTTTTATTTTTTTTATTTATTTGTGCAATTTACAATGAATTCAATGAAATAAGAACAATCTCTAGCATAAACATGCAGTCTGCTTCCTAATCTAACCAGATCTAGTAGTAGCTGGCTTGAAATGGGATGAAAAAGACATAGCTGGCATTCTAAAAACCATAAAATAGTTGGATGGGAGGGTGCTGGAATGCTGGTAGAATTTTATCCTTCTACCCACTTCCCTGGATCAGTTTTGTAGGAAATGAGTAGGCACCAAAAAACAAGTGTTTTGTGCCAGCTCTGCTCTAAAGTATTGCAAGATCATCACAGGTAATTCAGGTACTAGATCTGTGATGAGAATCCACCACCAGACTGGACCTCCATCCACCGTCTCCATAGGTCCATGTTTTCTCCCAAAAAGTGCATGGCTCCCATCACCGCTACCTGGACAAGGGAGGCCAAAATACTATTAATGCGTTAGCAGAGATGAGCAGAAAAGGAAAACCGCTCAGAATGGCAGGTGCTGTATGGGGAAATGCAGAAATACGGAATGCACTTTAATGGCAATAGGAAACATCTCAAGAGGACTGGTACAGGAAATCTGCCAAGCTTCTCTGTCAGGAGATTTCATCTTTTTTCTTGAGAGGTCTATTTTAAGACACTTTCAGTGACCTTACTTAACAGATATTATTCTGTATTTCAATTAATTTTTACAGCATTATAATTAATATTTTGGTGTCTGCAGGAAGGCATGTTGTGCTGTGTAAAAATCCACACGCGCAGCAAGACGACAAGTGCTATTATCAAGGCGGAAGCAAGAAGATAAGAGCCCTCCAGCCTTGCCTGGCAGAGCAGAGCAGCACTCCTTCAGATGACTGCTCCTGCATGGGGCCCACACACCGTAACACAAGAAACGTCAGCATTCCTCCTCAAATAACTGATCTGATATCATTAAGGTGGGGATATCAGATCAGGCTAATTAATTTGCACATGCACCCACATCACAAGCAGAGCTTCTTCCCACCACCTGCTCAAATAACTGAACCTCAAGAGGTGAAAATATCCAAAGCATCACAGCTTATACACATGAAGTTTATATTAGCGCAGTTTTTTTCCTCCTTAGAGAGCTGAATCTCAACTCATTTTGTCTGACACAGTAATTCCTCTGCACAGTGATGCCCTCTCAAGTAAACCACTCTCATAGCCCTAAACAGGCTTCTTTTTGCAGGACTCATTTCTGACTCTGCTTCAACCCTGGGCTTGCAGGAGGCCTGAAGGTATGAATGGCATGCCTAAATGCCATGCCTCTGGTATCATAGTATCTGCAGGCTTTCTGCTGCCCACATATCACATCTCCAAGCCAAGAGAGATCCAACAGCTTCAACACCCTCATGCACTCAAGCAAAAGATAGTTTCTATACATTCATGTTAATAAACAAGACCAAATTGATGGGACACTGAAATAACCCATTTAAGTCCCTCAATGTGACGCTATTTCTGCAGCAATATTATACCTCAGTGCAACCTCAAAGGCTCTATTTTGATTACTATTACTATCATTTCAATGAACCTCATCTTTTGACTGCTTTTATATAGCAGAATCATGGCATGACCATGCTAAGAGTCACGTAAGAATGCTGCTGGACAGGCATTTGGGTCTCATACTGTGCAGTTGTCAGGGCTTAGTAGATTTGAGTGTAAGAGCTGCATTTTTTTAAATTTCAAACTCATAAAAAGCAAAAAAATCTTCCAAAACACTGAACAATGTGACAGCAAGTGAATTGTGCTCCACAAAATTCAGTAACTTCACAACATTTGAGCACAGCCATGAATGTGGATTTTAACCATCTAAGACTTTGCAAGAGATTATGGTAGAATGTTGCACAGGTGAATACCCCCAGCAGCATCACTAGTGGCTGTTCAAAATGTTCTTTCTTAGTTTGTAAGGGATCCTAAATTACAAGGAAATAAGATGTCAAACAGTCCAGAAGAGCAAAGGAAATTCCTTTTTTAAAGGAGGCAGGAAGAAGCAGCTGGCAAATGGTTGTTCAATGCAATATTTTTAACTCTATTCTTGATGTAACAAAATAACCATATTAGTAGTATAGCACCAAATGTCAACTCTCCTATGAAATGAATGGTCATTCAGCTCAACATTGTAAAAGGGATGCTTTTGAAGGGGAAATTCTAATTCTAACTGTTTAGAAGTGGTCATTTGTGACCAAGGAATGATCTAGCATAGAGAGTAAGAATGACCAACTACAAGAAGGGGTTAAACTGGCTGGAAGATGGAATGCCAGGGACAGAAGGACTCCTAGCAGGGGACTGAAGTTTCTCAGTGAAACTAGAGAAGAAACAGCTTTAGTATTGTCCTGTAGGTGTCCTGAAATGGAGTGCTCAGGGGCTACCTTTAGGCAGCAGAGCTGGGATGGGAGATGGACCCAAGGCCAGGCTGAGGTGCCCTAGACAACCTCTCAGGATTGGTGCTGGTGCCAGCATATATAAGGAATATGCTTGTGATGAATCTTTGCAGACTCCATGCAGACCTAAGTACTGCAGTAGGGCTCTGCCCAATACATTGTTTGTTACATTTTTCTTTTATATTTAAGCAAAAACATGTTTAATTCACCTCAAGGAGTACCATAAAAATTCCCCAATACATTTTTGCACAGTGCCTAGTATAAAAAATATACACTTCTGATAGTATGTATGAAACCATAAGTTTTCTCCCAAAATCATCTTATTTTAAATGCCATTAACAGCAAACTGAAGGTTACACTCCTTAACAGTAAGTTACTTACATTTCTGGTCAGCTGAGTTAACAATATCTCTGGGCTTTAACACCTTTACTCATCAACTAAGAGCCATTTCCAGGACAATCTTTATCTTGTTGTTGGAGTTCTCCTTCCCCAAGCCATTTGGGAGCACAGCATTACCTGACCTAAGCAGAGTAAACAAGGTAGGTTGGCAGCTCTATTTGGCACAGTTAGGGTACCATCAACCCAAGCAGCCTGGTGTTTATGCAATGAGAGATAAGAGAAAATGAGGTGTAGCCTGATGAACAAGGTCTTGCCACAAGGAGGTGCAGACACTGCTCATTTCTTGGTTTGGGGTTGGTTTTTTTTCAGGGTACAGCCCTGCTTTTAACTGGAACAGTATAATAAACTGAAGTATTCAGAATATTTCATGAAGGAATAATGTTCACCCTGAGCTCCAGCTTTATTTTCTTCCTCGCTCTGAAATCAATTAGATGTGCTACTGAGAGAAAAACCTGGTTTACATCTTTATGAATAAGCCAAACGGAAAAAAAAAGCTTCATCAAGTGCAAGGACTCTTAACTTAAATATACAATTTCTGTTGCAAGTTTATGGCTATCAATTGCTTCCTTGCTATAACATTTAGAAGCAACATGGAATGTCTCACATATCAGGTTCAGAGTGACAAAGCAATCTCGGATGGAGTAAGGATTTCAGGTCAGCTCAGCAGATTGCAGACAGCTGGCTTGTTCCTATCCTAAGAGGTTTTGTAAAACACTTGTCACAAAGCAGAAAGACCAACATGAGCCCAGAACAAGTATGGTTGTGTGAGCAATTATGCACAAAAGGAGAGGAGACAGGGTGGGGCAGAATAATCTTTTTGGTATAAGCTATATTGAAAATGGAAAGAGTCAGCGTAACTCTTGAAAGAAGGGAGAAGAAGGGACAAAAACCCTACACAAGATCCTCTTTTCTCTGACGTATGAATTTTTCAGACTCTCATTCTCTTATACCAAAAGCAGTGTTAGTATACAATCAATTGATAACTATTCTGAGAGCTGAACCTAAAAAAACCCTAACAAACTAGCAAACTTATCAAGTTCTAAATCCTCAAAGCATTAATCATAGAATCACCAGGTTGGAAAAGACCCATCGGATCATCAAGTTCAACCATTCCTATCAAATATTAAACAATGCCCCTCAGCGACTCGTCCACCCGTCCCTTAAACACCTTCAGTGCTGGTGACTCAACCACCTCCCTGGGCAGCCTGTTCCAGTGCCCAGTGACCCTTTCTGTGAAGAACTTNAAGCTGTCTCACAAGTGCCGACTACAGAGGGAGAATAACCTCCCTGGACCTGCTGGTCACACTGTTTCTGATACAAGCCAAGATGCCACTGGCCTTCTTGGCCACCTAGGCACACCACTGTCTCATGTTCAGTCAGATGTCAACCAACACCCCCCAGTCTTTCTCCTCCAGGCAGCTTTCTAGACAGACTTCTCCTAGTCTGTAGCACTGTGCTGCTCTCTTAAAAGCGGATTTTAAAAGGAGGGAAAAGAAGATGGGAAGGAAAAAGAACAATGTTGGCCTTAGGAATAGACTATTGAGGAAGAAACAAATGCATTTCTATATATTTTCACTTCCACTCACACGAAATTACCTGTGGTGTTGCATCCTTATGTTTCAACAGCCTCTTAGAACTGTAGGCTCATAGACTCAGTTATGCTGGAACAGAGCTTTAAGAGAAGTTCAACTGTAAACCTAACACTACCGAGTCTACAATTAAGCCATGTCCCAAGGATAGTTACTCAACACTCCCCTAGGCAGCCCATTTCAATGCTTGTTAACCTTTTTGGTGAATAAAATTTCCCTGATATCCAGTCTAAACCTCCCTTGGCACAACTTGAAGACATTTCTTGTCCTATAACTTGTTACCTGGGAAAAAAGACTGACCCCTATCTCACTACAACCTTTCTTCAGGCAGTTGTAGAGCATAATACGGTCTCTCCTGAGCATCCTTTTCTCCAGACTAGACAACCTCAGTTCCCTCTGCAGATCTTCATAGGACTACTTCTCTAGACCCTTCGTGATCTTTCTTGCTCTTCCAGAAGAATGAGCTGGGAACAAAGAACCTTAAAAGCTAGTATATGAAAAAGGCTTTCCTGCAATATCACTTAAAAAAGGGGAATATTGCTTTACAATTTGTTAAACACATTTACTCACATGCTGACTACATATCATAGAAGTACAGCATGCTTTGGCTTGGAAGAAACCTTAAAGATCATCTAGTTCCAAAACCCTTGCCATGGGCAGGAACACCTTCCACTCAATTAGATTGCTCAAAGCCTAGTCCAGCCTGGCCTTAACACCTCCAGGGATGGGGCTTCCATGACTTCTCTGGGCAACCTGTTCCAGTGCCTCACCACCCTCACAGGAAAAAATTTCTTCCTAATAACTTATCTACTTTCTTTCAGCTTAAAACCATTACCTCTTGTCCTATCACTGCACACCCTGAGCCCCTCCCCAGCATTTCCGTAGGTCCCCTTGAAGTACTGGAAGGTTGCCGTTAAGGTTTCTCTGAGCCTTCTCTTCTCTAGGCTGAACAAGGCCAACTCTCTCAACCTGTCAGTATATGGGAGGTGCTTCAGCCCTCTGATCATCTTTGGGGTCCTCCTCTGGACTTTTAACACTTCCATATCTTTCCTGTGTTGGAGACTCCAGAACTGAACACAGTACTCCAAATGAGGTTTCCCAAGAACTGAGGGGAATAATTACCTCCCTCGACCTACTGATCACATTGCTTTTGATGCAGCTCAGGATATGGTTGGCTTTCTGGATTGAAAGCACACATTGCCAGCTCATATTGAGCTTCTTGTCCACCAGTACATCCAAGTGCTTTTCTTCAGGGGTATTCTAAAACCATTCTCTGCCCAGCCTCTATTTGTGCTTGGGATTGCCTCAGACCAAATGCAGGACCTTGCACTTGGCCTTGTGGAACTTCATGTGGTTCACACAGGCCCACTTCTGAAGCCTGCCTGGGTCCCTTGGGATGGCATCCCTCCCCCTCCAGTGTGTTGACTGTACTACACAGCTTAGTGCCATCAGCAAACTTACTGAGGATCTACTCAATCCCACTGTCCAAGTCTCCAACAAAGATGTTAAACAATACAGATCCTAATACCAACCACTGTGGAATATCACTCACCACTGGTCTCCACTTGGACACTGAGCCACTGATCAAAACTCTTTGAGTGTGACAATCCAGCCAATTCCTTATCCACCAAGCAGTCTATCCATCAAAACCCTGTCTCTCCAATTTAGAGACAAGAATGTCATGTCATAGCAGATTACTTGTTAATTACACCAGTAAAAATTCAGAAGAGGTAGGAGCCAGACATTTACATGACAAATAATCACACAGATGATTAGTGGTGGCTACTTTAATAAAAAAGAAAAAAGCACTCCTCACCTTTGCTTATGTGTCATTAAGTAATCCGTTGGGGTTTTTTTAAAACATACCAAAAACTGGAGATGCACCAAAAACGTGTACACTGAAAAAAAAATGAAGTGCTCTCGCTTCTAAGGAGTCAGTTTGCTCAGGCCAATGGAGCAAAAATCAAATTATTTCCAAACATTTTATCTGATTGTTCAGGCTGATAAAAACTTCTTTTCTATTACTGAATGAAGGAAATCACATTATCAGAGCTGATATTCATCAGAAATATTTTGAGCTGAATATGTGAACTGCTTTTAACTGAGTTTAGATCGATAATTCCAGTACTGTGGTTAGTGTTATTGAATTGTACATTGGAATAATATAATTTCAATTATGTCATGTTGACAGTATAACCCTTTGCTATGAGTTTTATTTATTCAGCTAGGAGGTGATATGTACTACTTCTTCATTTGACAAATCAGACACAACATTGCTTTTAATGCTACTTTATTGAATAAAACTCACTGCTACACGCATACCATGCTCTTCCCTCAAAAGGTCAACACCTTGAAAAACTTTCATCTTTGATAGGAAAAAAAATCTCAAAACCCAACGTTCAGAAATAAGGCACTGGAAGGAAATTCAAATGCAATCATATAAACACACACTAATAAAAAGGGCATCTCTTCATTTACCTTGGCAGCATGAAAAAGGACTACCTTTTCTTTACATGGATAAAATGCTACTGAATAGGTTTCCCCACAATAACTGAGTATCAGGTTTTTAGTCTCACATTAGTTGATGATGTTCTCTTTCTACTCATGTGGGATGATGCTGATTTTTCATCATCAGGAGAGGAAAAATCCTTCCTTGGAGACATCCAGATTACATTACTTTCTATACCTGGATCTCTCAGTGTATCTTTGACCTGAGATAAATGCACTGCCTCTTGCTTCCTCCTACGTTCACATATGACCTCATTCACATATGCTTCAATTTGCAGAAGTGAGGGCTTAAAGCCAATGTACATTTATTCTTTAAATTAATCTGAAGTGAGACTCCATGAGCCCCAAATGTTACCTGCTTCACTTAGGTGTCTTCTACTCACAAAATACCATTCCCAGAGCCACCTGCGTCTGCTTACACTGCTGCTGCAGTTCAGCTAAGAAACTATTACCACTTTGAAGCCTTCAATTTAAGGACATCAGTATGTAACAATTAAATACATTAAATTCTGTTAGGTCAACAAAACTTATGATTTAACTAGCAGAACACATACCAATAATTTGTATGTAATTTTTCTATCAGCAATTAATCTGCTAGACCTCATGGTTTGATCATACTTGAAGGTTGCCCTTTTCAAAAAAAAAAAAAATTACAGATATGCAGGCAAGCACCAAGTTATTACACCACTACCTATAATTTCATTCTTCTTCCTGCCAAGCTGAGTCCAGGTCTTTTGCTGTGCGTACAAATGCTAATTACAGCTCAACACTAATGCTAATCCTGACATCTGCTAATTAGAAGATCACATCTTCTGCAGAGTCAGCACTGCTATTCAAATGAAAACATTAATCAGTTTATATTTTTTTTAAAAAAAAAGAATAAAGATCAATCAACAAAGCAGGAATTTTAGTCCTTGCTTCAATTAATATCAAAGTGAAAGCTGAGACAACTCAAGAGCCAGTGTCAGTGTGTTCTCTGAGAATATCTGAGACACAGTAAAAAGGGAATTTTCTCTGTTCTCAGTAATTGTTTTCTTTCTTTCTTGTTCCTTTTTAATCATTGCTTCTCTATAATCACATCACCTTTGAAACTCAAGACCAGCTATAACCAGTATCTCCAGGTATAACCAAGGCAAGCACATTAAGCTATGAATGTACATTTGAATAGCTAAAACATCACAATTAAGCTTAATGGGACCTCTCCTTTTAACAACTAACACATGCACCAACAGGATCAGGGCCCTCACAGGCAATTACAACTAATTTACAACCTTTACTATCAACTAACTCTTGAAGAAGAAAGTCCACACAAGCAGACAGCAGGGAAAAAGGATCGAAGGATCAAAAGAAGGATGCAAAGCTCAATGCAAAAAAATAAAAAAGCATCCATTCCATAAATAAATATTGAGCTTATAAAACCCTATCAAACAGCCTGCACATGACTGGGCCTAAACTCACAGGGATCCTCAGTTTACCCATTTCTACCTAAAACGCTGTCCTTGGGGTCCTTTTGAGGGATTCCCCACTGCCTAGTACCTCCATTTACTCATCCTGGAAGAGCCCTCCTGTAAAGCAGCTTTGCACTCTCCACGAAAGAAGCTGCCACTTCCCAGACTCTGCTTCTCAGTCACTTCTTTGATTACCTTCTACAGCACTTGGAAACCATGGTACAGGCGTTCAACAAATAAAGTAGCTCTGAACAGATAAAGACCCTCTTGAATCTGAAAGTCTTCTGAGCTTCCTCCTCAACAGACCTATACTGCAAATAAAAGAAGGGTCTTTCCCATCTACAAGAAGGGTCAGAGGAAGAACCCAGAAAACTACAGGCCTGTCAGTCTGACCTCAGTACCAGGGAAAGTCACAGAACAGGTGACTGTGAGTGCTATCCTGAAGCACATGCAAGAGACCTCGGTGATCTGGCCCAGTCAACACGGGTTTACAAAAGGCAGGTCTTGCCAAACTAACCTGATCACCTTACGTCACCAAAGTGACTCAACTGCTGGATGAGGGAAAGGCTGTGGATGTGGTCTTCTTGGACTTCAGGAAAGCCTTTGATACAGTTTCTCACAGGTGAACACTCTCCTGGGTGGAAAACTGGTTGCATGACCAGGTCTAGAGTGTGGTGGTAAGTGGTATCAAATCCAGCTGGAGGAGAGTCACAAGTGGTGTTCCCCAGGACTCAGCGCTGGGTCCAGCCCTGTTCAATGTCTTTATCAATGACCTGGATGAAGGCATTGAGTGCACTCTTAGCAAGTTCACAGGTGACACTAAGCTGGGTGGAAGTGTCGATCTGCTGGAGGATAAGGAGGCTCTGCAAAGGGATCTGAACAGGCTGGACCGCTGGGCTGACACCAATGGCATGAGGTTTAACAAGGCCAAATGTTGGGTCCTGCACTTGGGGCACAACAACCCCATGCAGTGCTACAGACTAGGGGAAGTCTGGCTAGAAAGCTGCCTGGAGCAGAAGGACCTGGGAGTGTTGGTTGACATCCGACTGAACATGAGCCAGCAGTGTGCCTAGGTGGCCAAGAAGGCCAATGGATCTTGGCTTGTATCAGAAACGGTGTGACCAGCAGGTTCAGGGAGGTTATTCTCCCTCTGTACTCAGCACTGGTGAGACCACAGCTCAAATCCTGTGTTCAGTTCTGGGCCCCTCACCACAAGAAGGATGTTGACGCTCTGGAGTGAGGGCAAAGAGCAACAAAGCTGGTTAAGGGGCTCCAGAATAGGTCTTATGAGGAGCAGCTGAGTGAGCTGGGGTTGTTTAGTCTAGAGAACAGGAGGCTGAGGGGAGACCTTATTGGTCTCTACAACTGCCTGAAAGAAGGTTGTGGAGAGGGGGGAGGTGCCCTCTTCTCCCAGGTGGCAGGTGACAGGACAAGGGGGAATGGCCCCAAGCTCTGCCACAGGAGGTTCAGGCTTGACATCAAAAAAAAATTTTAATGGCAAGTGTCACTGAAACAGGCTGCCCAGGGAGGTGGTTGAGTCACCTTCCCTGCAGGTGTTTGAGTTGCAGGTGGTTGAGGTGCTGAGGGCCATGGCTTAGTGATCGATAGGAATGGTTGGACTCGATGATCCTGTGGGTCTTTTCCAACCTAGTGCTTCTGTGATTCAACATAAGCAGGCGTTTCTGTTCGTTCCGCAGCTTTGCCTTTCTCCCTGGTTATTTCTGGCCAGCAGACACTAACATCTTGGGTTAGGTTTTCAGTGGTGCTTGTCAAATTCTGGGTAGGGATCCTATGCACTGCTGCATTCTGGAGAAATATATTTGCATTTCTGGGTGAAGGAGGACATGGAGGTGTTGAAGTAGCTCTGTCTTCACACAGTCTTTGCTCCAGAGATGTCATGAAGATAGGGTAGGAGCTCCTGGAAGTCCAAACAAGCACTGAAAGCACCAAACGCAGCCTCTGTTGTGTCTTCTTCATCTTAACTGGAGAGGATTACTGGATTATCAGAGAATAAGACAAACTATTCCAGTTTCCAAGGAAGTGAGAAAAAACTGGTAGTAATGAGATTTTGAGAGATGGAGAGAAGATGCAACCCAATGGCATCCAAATAGCAACAGCCTCCTATGGAAACACGTTTCAAAAAAATCATGTTTACTCTGTGCCAAAAGACTGCCTATTGTTAACAAGAGGCACAGAAAGACACCTCAAAAAAACTTAACACTTGCTCTTCTCAGTGGGGAAATATTCATACAACTTTCCAAAGGAAAGAAAAAATCCTGGCAAAAAGAAAAAGGCCATGAGCAAAAGCAGCTTCCAAACCATCACTGGGCCAACAGTAAAATAAGGTTTTTCACTCATTTACCATGCTAATGTTTAAAATCTGTTTAAAATAGTCCACATTTATCGTTTTGCTCAGCATAAGAGTAAAAAGAAAGAGCTCTTTGAATTTGTTATCCCAATTAATATTTTTATTTGTAAGGAAACTACAAATCAAGTTTACTGCCTTTTTAACAACGCTAATATGAAAATGTTCTATTGATGTAAGATGCCAAGGTTTCTTTCCTTCACCTTCTCAGGTACATTCCCTGCAATTGACATCTTACTTGCACTTTAAAATTTCCACTCCGGAGAAGTCTTACGCTTTAATATATCTGGCTAATAATACACTGTGGCCGATTATAAATTAGTTATGTTGATAAAAGGTCTAACAAAGTTACCAGTATCGTTCTGTAACACACAAGCAATATTACCAAGTCTGATTTTAAAAGAACAGGCAGCTCAATCAAGCAAAAAATGTGGCAGAGCCTTCCAAAGAATTTTAAATCATTAATGAAACTAAGAATTTAATGTATGCAAATTAAATTATATATTCATATTTCAGTGGGCAAAAATTTTATGTGCATACTTTACTCGAGAATCTGTCTTGTGGTACGATTAGAAAGAAATGGTGACAATTGACATTTTTTATTACTTTGGACTGTAAAGCATTCATATAATTTATGTTCACTTAAGATGTAAAAAAATCCATCAATTAAAGCCCTACTTCAGATAGTATAAATACATTGTAGCCTCACTGAAGTTCCATCTCAATAGTCGATTTAAGGATCAGGTCTCAATACTCTCCACTTGTAATAAACCACAAAAGCTAAGTTTATAACAACCTGGGCACAAGCTTTCATAGAAACTGAAGAAAATAGAGACCTTTCTTTCTCTGGTAATCAAATTCAGCAATAGGTTCAAAAGTTAGTAGGGCAAGACACGGGGCACACCAATCTGTACAACCACTAAATAAGGTTTCTTTCCTGGGAAATCACTTCTTAAAGGTGGGAAAGGAATACATTATAAAATATTATTCTTATGGTGTTCTAAAAAAACCAAACCAAAACAAAGTTACAAACCAGTTGCAGAGGATATGACATTTTGTGGCCTCTAAATATCTCTTAAACATCAGTACATTGAAGCTTCTCCTCCTTTTAGTAAAGCAAGCCAAGGAAACATTCCTCCAACCAAATGTCAGGATTTGTTTGACTTCTGAAATCTAACCCACTACTTCCTGCTATAAGCCATTCACTTGGAAGACATGGGAATCCAGACAGTCAATAGGCCCTTTAGGAAACTAATTGTTTTTTTCCCCCAGCACAGTGAATTGCTACCTTATATTGATAAAAATGCACACTTTCATTGCCACAGTGAAAGTATGCATTGAAGCTCAAAGCTGAGGGCAGTAAATGAGAAACAAGATGTCATTTTCTAGTCTGAGGCAGAATTTACTACTGAATCCTTTTTTTTAACCCTCTATTACCTCGACTTTTTTTCCTTTCCCTTTCTTTTTAATTCCCCCAGTCCCCAAGAGATTTAACAACTCTCCTAATAAAGAAAACACAGCAAAGGAGAAGTACCAAGGCAGACATTCCCGAAGTGTGGTACCACTTCCAGCTAACGCAAAAATGGTGTCCACTGAGCCAAAACTCACCAACTTCACCAGCTGTGCTGCACCACAGACTTCTGACAAGATGCTGAGCTCTCCCCATTTGAGGTGGAAAACTTTTAGACTCAAACTCAGCAAAGCCTATTCTCAACTACAAGGGAGGATTTAAGCCAAATCAGTGCACCTGCACAAATGCTTTGTTAAGACTCTTCTCATTTACACCTCTTCCTGTTATCATTTCTCTGGGCAATCACTAAAACATATAGGATCTAATGACCTAATTAAAACATTTCTTAATGCTCACAGTATTTTTGATGCTAGCTTGCAATACAACTAACAGTAAATGGAAGTTAATTACTGGTAATTACCATACTCCTCTTAAAATTTTGTTTTTAAACAAAAGAGTGAAAATACAAAAAAAACCCCACAAGTACAGATCAAGCACATATGCCATTCCTGAACAACGTCAAACACTATTCACAAGAACACCTAAGCCATAAAGGCCAAATATTAAAAACATTCTAAGTATTCTAGCAGTATGGATATTAGAAACTACACATATTCATAACTGCTGCTTTTAAAAAAAGAGACATCTGCAAAACCAACTATCAAAATGCTACCTTACCAATTTATAGAAATCAGACTGATGTCTTGCAAAGATACAGTTATCGAAGTGCATTCTCTAACTTTTCACCACTCTGTGAACAAGTTTATTCTTTGCTATGACTGTATGTTCACGTATGTGCACCAATCGGTCCCCATGCAACATTTTTACTAATGAAGCTTCAAATTTAAATCCTTTCTAAAAAATGAGAAAAAACCTTTAGAGAAATAATAATAATAATAAAAAACCCCAACTCAATGGAAGTCAGAGTAGCTCCATGAACAGTTTGTATTAACAGCTGCTCTAAAACCAGAGGGAATACAAGACTACATTGAAATAATATTTAAGATCCTCGTAACAAGGGACTAGCACATTTGCAGAAATACAGAATGTTATTCAGAAAGAAGTAGGTTCTTGGATTTGTCTATTCAAGTATGTCCTTCAGTAGGAAATGCTGGTCGTAACACAACGTTGTGATACTGTTCAGGCTCAATCAGCTCCATCTTTCAGAGGCAGACACTAAACCTATATTGACCAGAATCCCTGGTGTGTCAAAAGCTCTAACTAGAAACCTACTTTTCTCCCATAAAAGGAAGACTTGTGCAGATTTCAAATTTGCACGTATTAGGAAAATTACTGAAAAGAAGATTAATCTAAAATATCATGTTTAAATCCACTGGACTCTGCCTCTTTCTGCAAGCGATGCCCAGGACAGAAACAAGGAAAATTTTAAACTTATACTTAGGCGCTTTGCAAAGTTATAGCTTTTAAGCCGCTCAAAGGGGTTTTTTAAGGCAAATATAATTTTATTCAAAATGAATGCGTAAATTTTCATGATTTCAAGAAATTTTCAGAAATAGGTCTGCACAAAAGCACTTTGCTTGATCGCTGTAGTTAGGGGATAATGCTGACATGAAAGTTATCAAATGTTTGTTGCTCTGATAAATCCCCAGCAACTGTAGCAAATCACCATGACTACACTGTAAACAGATACAAGCAAATCATTAAAATGCCTTGAATGTGAGAATCTGAGCTCATTGTAATGAAACACGTGCGTAGTTTCACAAGGCCATGGAAGGCATGAATATGCTTCATTATCAATGACTTGAAGCAAAATTATCAACTCTGGGGACTACCAAGTAACCCTGAAGAGGACATTTTCAATCTCCTTCAAAATTGGTCATCTCCAGCAAAGCTGGCTAGAATTTTCAACTAATATTCTCCTTTTTTTCCTATTTTGAGACAATGAGTCATGTAGTCATTTATTGGATCTAGCCCCACGTGGCTTCCATTTGATTTTTTAATTTGATCTGACAATTATGACTGTAAAGCACAAATTTAATTTTTAAGCCACACTGAAGCAAACACTTAGCAACATCTGCTTTGTTTTCATTGCTCATTCAAAACTTATTCAGAACAACAGAAGTTTTAAATGCTGCCTCAATGGAAGTTGACATTCTGTATTTAAATATTTCCATTAGGTGTCCTTTTATTTAGGAAGTAACATATGCCATTATACATCAAGACTAAAGAACAAAAAAATGTTCTCTTAGTCCTCTAAAAGGGCAAAATAATCCAAACACTGGCATCACAGAAATGACACCAACTACTAGAAAACCAACAACCAACCCAGCCACCAGTCTGTTACTACTACAGTGCAGTCCTAAAAATCCCCATCTCCATGCAATTCCAGATGAAGGGCTGTTCAAGGAATCGGTCACCTGTTTAAAAAAAATAAAACCAACAGCGTGGAAAAGAAACGAGTATCAAATAATTAGGAATGGGGTGAGTGAATTTAGTGTTACATATCTGGTATATTGATAGATTCAGGCATGTGCTATGCATACATAGCTTTTAAGATGCAAGTTGCACTTTGCGCTCATGTCTTTCTCCAAAGTTCTGTGCAAGTTGTAAAATGAGTTTGCATGATGCTGAGGTTCAATTCTTCCCGTTTTTATTGGTGTATATTAGAACCAGTGGGAAGAATGAAAACAGAACATTCAGCAAGCTACCATACATATGGTACCATACACACCTGTACATGCATACATATATATCCACACACATATACATTCTTAAACACACATAAACATGTGTATTATACATATACACTATGTTCAGTGTTCCCTAGAGCAAAAGACACAGCCAATGCATTTGCAACTAACCTTCAGAGCACCTACAGCTGGAAACAGGAAGGTTGGGAGAGCCACCAACACCCCAGAAAAAAACCTTATATGCATTTTGAGCAGCTTTGTACTCCCAGCACTGCCCCACAGCTTGTGCTACTACTACACAAAAATCAGATGTAAAGCAACCAGGAAACCAATCCCAGGCAAAAACAGCCTAGCAATAGCCACAAATCCAACACAGATTTTTAAAATTAGAGCTTCATTTCCCAGCCTGATTCTTCACTCAGGCAGAGAAACAGATGGCAAAATGAAGAGGTTTGATTTGGGGGTCGAGGGGAAGCAATCAAACTTGCACTGGAATATCTGTCCCAACTGCAGCTCTCATGGTCTCAAGAGAGGAGAGCTGAGGTTTTTTTTAATCTTCAGAGACTAGTAAGATCTACACATCCATAGGATGTAGCTTAATTAGATAAATCCTTAATTTGTCAGAGTCCTGGAGCTTAGAGCTGCGATCTAGAAAGTTTCTCTTCTACCAATGGGCTCAGCATCCCAGGGCACCTACCTGAGGGATGCCTTCCCACTGGAGTCAAGTCAGACATGTTTGCCAGTGCGTTTTCAGCATCTTCACAGACTTTCACATTTCAGTCCTTGGAAGAAAAAGGGAGACCATGTATGTAATTGTTCAGGTTTGCAGGTTTCTACATGTTCTTGAGGAAAATAAGCCATGGAGGTACAAAACCACACAACGGGAGTCCTGAACATACAGGACCACACAAAAGCTAACAGGAGGGATCACTCATATTCTACCATGCTTGCATCTATTTTTGTGGTATTTAAGGTACGCATCTTATACCAATTCAACTCCTGCCACTCCTCCTTTGAGTAAGTGAGAGCTCCTCCTGGGCACAAGCTCTGTGAAGACTGGGGTCATTTCAGTTCCTGTCCATGTACTTCTTCCTGGATCAGCTTTGCTTCACCAGGTACTGACTTATCACACAGTTTCACATTTGAATTGAAATGCACTGCAAGTCAAAGAGAGTAATTTCCTAGGGTGGGATTCACCTCCTCCATCTTAAGATATCTGAAATGTAAATGTCTTTATCTGAATTTGTCACCTTAGGCTTCCTTTACAGTCAGTGGAGAGAAATAAGCTTTTTCAGGGTGAAATTCATCTGACCTATTTTAAATATCTACATGAGAAGAAAAGGAATCATGCCTCAGAAGTGCCTGCCTCTTTCCATTAGCTAGAAGGCCAGTTTAAATTATTAGTTTGCATACAGACATCTCTGTTCAGCCAGATAAACTAAACCTACCTCATCCTTCTCCTAGAAAAAAAAATTTAAAAACCCAACAACACCCACCCCCCAAAAAAACCACAAATACAAAACAAAAAACCGCAAAAGCCACACACATTAATCCCACGGCAAAAGCAGAGTGCAGAGTAAAAGAATAAAATTATAAAAACAAGCCAGAGCAATGGCTGTTTCCTGTGCACCATGCCTCAGCACTGCAATAAAAGCTTGCTAATGAGCCTGTTAACCATCCCAGGCTTATCTGCTAGCAGCAACAGCAACAACCAATTGGCTGACCACCAAACGTGTCTCAGCCAATGGTCCCTAGTTGCAGCAGCATCCTGCCTTGTGTGGCTCAGTCCAGCTCAGTGATTGGGGCAGGTACTAGGAGAGCAGGCAGGCTTCTCACTGGGATGCTGTTCTAGATACCTGACTGTCTCAATGTTTTTCAGTTATTTCAGGAATAAGAGAAAAAAGTAAACTCAAGAATGCCATACTCATCAAAAGCAGGCAGCAGAAGCTCATGCAACTGGAGTCAAGATTAGTTGTGACGAAAAACTGAGCATTTATTAGTATAAAGATATATACAGGTAGGATCCAAGCATTATTCATTATTTCTGATAAAGTAATAAATTAAAAAGTTTTGTATCTTTGTTTCTTTCATACGAAGGATATAACAGGTGTTATTTCTCGTACAGAAACAACTGCCAAGGTATCTCCAAAATTCACAGGATTCAGCACATTATGAATTGTGTGAAGTCACTGTACATATGCAGCTTCCCACTGGAGTGTTCAAACATTGTTGCATACGTAGAGCCAGCTAAAAAGAAAAGACCCGACAATGAAAAAAGTCAGCATGAGGTCTGAAGTAAGTTCAGCAGATGGATCACAAGGCACAAGTGCATTGTGCTGTGCCACACTTGTACAACTGAACTCAATATTTTTGCTGGTGGTACCTGCAGGTGCTGTTAATCCTATGTAAGTAGTGACCTGTAAGTTATTACTTACAGGTAAAGTGATGAGATGTTGTTCTTTACAAACAAACTTCAATAACCCACCTATTTTAGCAATATTATGAGTCATCACTAAACTACTTTTAAAATGTGTCTCCAAATTGAACAAAGCAGATCTTTGTAGGCCTTTTCAAACAGATTCACTCTTTACTTTTCCAGGAAAACTCTTATCTGAGCTAACATGCAGGAAAATTCAAGTCCATAACACTCAGCTGTCTATTAGCCACTATTTTTAATTAGCTATGAAGACTACATATGAAGATTGTATTAGCAGAAACTGGCCTGCATCAACACAGTTTTTAAGGAAAAAAAACAAAGCAAGCCCACACAAGAAGACCTCTGCTGGCATCCATCCAAGCTTGGAAACTAAGGGATACTTCCCTATCACTTTGAAAATTTCAGTGTTGGCCAAAGCCAAATTAATAAAGGAAAGAGGACTTCTTCTCAGATCAAAAGTGAAAATTGACTCTTCAGTATATATTTACCTGAGAAAAGCACTATAGAGACAAGGACAAGAAAATCATACCAATATGAAAAACCAGGAAATACGTTTTTCATTGACCTGTTATCCTAAAATGTAAATAAGATAAGAACACATATGCAAGGCAGTAAGAAAAGGCAAAATGTAAGGGATAAAAAAAAAGTACCCTCCCTTTCTAAGCTCACTGTAGCTACAAAATGGAGGCAACTGCATGGCTATATGCTCATCCCCCTCCACCGGCACATGCCAATATCTTTTTTGCCATGAAGTAACATCAGCACCTAGAGCTAAACAGTGCACCGCAAAAACTGCAAGGCAATGTCAAGATATCACAATGTGATTAATTTGTGGCTCCCAGCAGTTCTTCCCGGATGATGAAGTGTCTTGCCAGCTGCTGAAATCTTGGTACTAAGACCACAGGCTTGCATTAAACAGAACAGTGCTCATGCTATTATTTTATCTAATCTCATCCTTTACATGAAAGATGTCCTCTTGCTTAATTTAAATAATTGCTCCACGTTACAATAGCATCAGTAGATACACATAGATCATCTTTGCATACCGTGGATGTCTGATGTAATGAGTTCAGAAATAGAAGTGGAGAAACTTTAAGAAAACAGAGTAGGTGTCCGGCTGGGAAAAGGCTGGGGTAGCCAGGCACAAGCCCCTGCCTTGCTGAAAGCAAAGACACTTGTCAGGGTGCAAAGGGATCCTCATTTCTCCCCCGAGTTAGCAAAAAATTAGCAGGGATTCTGGAAACTAAAAATAATTACAAAGTCATCTCTGAACCTTATTACTGCATACACACACAACTTTAACTGTATGGGTGCAATCAGTCCCTTATTCCCTAACACACCAAAATTAGACATGTAAGGCAAAACTAGGCAAAAATTCAATGGAGGTAGAAAGTAAGCAATGCTGCCAAATGGAATAATTAGGCTATTTGCAGCAAGACACCTTGTGCTGCCTCCAGCGTGGGTACTATCCCCTTCTCATAGGTTTTGTGTTAACACCTCACCCCTAGATTCCCTCAGGTCCTAGGGTGATGTTGTAATGGCAAACTTTATCTTTCTTGTTGCATTTCTTATCATTAGATTTTGCCACAAAGAGCACTGGCACATGTGGGACCTTAAGCATGAACTGCAGCCCCAAAACGCACACAACTGCACAAAGTCCTGAACTTTTTATGGGTGACTTCCACACAGAGCAGTGGCACTTTTGCCAAGGACCACCATGTCTCTCAGGAAGGGAAGCATCAGTGGTGCCTTCACAGCATGCATCAACCCAACGAGCACACCCAATACATGCAGAAAGTAATATTTTTATTAATTAAAAACATTGGCTTAGCTTTAGGAGTAACAGAATGTCAGTTAAAAAATGCTACCTCCCTTTCCAAACAGCCACTCTAGAAATTTATCTGTGATTGATTTTTCTTATCATTTTGGAGTCCCATTAAGAGTTTGAAATCAGGTGAAATACTATAGCACTGCAGCACTTACATACCAAAAAAACTTACATACCTAGACTCAGCTCAGGAACCATTATGTATGCAGTTACTTAGACCAAGTTACTTCTGTAGAAGAGCAGACATCAAGCAGACTTCAGTTCAGTGAATTTTCCATCTTCATTTTCATGACCGACTTTCAGTTTAAGAGGATCATAATGGGACCGTCACTTTTTCTAGCAGGTTGTACTTTCATATGCAAAGCTGCTTCTGCAGAAAGGACCATTTTAAAATGTTCTGGTTTAGTTGTTTTTTTTAAGGCTAGATTATAACCTAGCTTCCATACAGGTACACAGATGAAACATGGCCTGTCTAAGCACCTCACTGAGCTCATTCTAGAGCCGCAAATACCTGTCATCCCTGTGCAACGAACAAAGAAGTTGTAAAAGTGGCTCTCCTCACCCATTCCTTTCCCTGCTGCCCACCACCATTCCAGAGGGATAATTTCATGACAGGTAGATTCATCTCCCTCAGCCAGCTTCCCAAACCAGCCCTGGGGACACTATTTAAGATGCTCAAGAGGATCATATGTGCTGGTCTTTGACCCAAGGGCTTCCTGTCTTTGCTACAAAACAAATTCACATAAAGATGCAGATTATGGAAGAGCCCCTTAAAACATGCCTGTAAGCTACATCTTTACACGCTGTATTCCTCAATATACCACACAGGTAAATCACCACACAAGCTGAAATTATCCCTCAAGATCAGACTAGTAACATGTCAAAATATCATAGAATCACAGAACAGTTGGATTGGAAGGGACTGTGAAGGTCATCTAGTCCAGCCCCACTGCAGTGAGCAGGGATATTTTCAACTAGATACAGTTGCTCAGAGCCCCATCCAACATGACACTAAATGTTACCAGGAATGGGGCTTTTACCTTCTTTCTGCATAATGTGTTCAGTGCTTCAATACCACCAGTGAAAAAAATTCTTTCTAATATCTAGTCTAAACCTCTCCTCTTTTAGTGTAAAACTATTACCCCTGGTCCTATTGCAACAGGCCTTGACAAAAAGTTTTTTCACATCTTCCTTCTAAGCCCCCTTTAAGCATTGAAAGGCCAGAATAAGGTCTCCTCAGGCTTCTCTTCTCCAGGCTGAAAAAAACCAGAGCTCTCTCAGCCTCTCTTCTTAGAGGTGTTCCAAGCCTTTGATCGTTCTGGTGGTCCTCCTCTGGACCTGCTCCAACAGGTCATTATCTTTCCTGTGCTGAGAGCTCCAGAGCTGGAAGCAGTATTCCAGGTGTGGTCTCATCAGAAAAGAGCAGAGAAGGAGAATCACCTCCCTCTACCTGCTGGTGATTCTTCTGATACAGCCCAGGATATTGTTCACCTTCTGGGCTGCAAGTGCACATTGTCACCTCACATCTAGATTCTCATCCACCAGGATGCCCTGGTCCTGCTCTGCAGGGCTGCTCTCAATCTCTTCATCCCCCAGCCTGTATCAATACTGAGGGTTGCCCTGACCCAGATGCACTTCACCTTGCACCTCACCTTGTTGAACCTCACAAGGTTTTCACAAGTCCACTTCTCCAGCTTGTCAAGATCACTCTGGATGGCATCCTGACCCTCAGGGGTGTCAGTATCAGCATTCACCTTGGTGTCATCTGCAAACTTCCTGAGTTTTGATCCCATTGTCTATGTCACTGATGAAGATATTAAACAACAGTGGATCCAGAACAGACCCCTGAGGGACACCACTTGTCACAGATCTCCATCTGGACATAGAGCTGCTGACCACTACCGCCTGGGTGTGACTATCAACCAATTTATTACCCACTGAATAGTCCATCTATCAAATCCTTATCTCTCCAACTTAGAGAGAAGGATGTTGTGGGCAACCATGTCAAAGGCCTTAGAGAAGTCCAGACAGATGACATCCATGGGTCTTCTCTTGTCCACTGATACAGTTACTCCCTCATAGAAGGCCACTAGGTTGGTAAAGCAAGACTTGCCCTTCGTGAAGTCATGCTGGCTGCCTTGAACCACCTCCCCATCCTCCACATGCCTTAGCATAGCTTCCAAGAGGTTCTGTTCCATGATCTTCTGAGGCACAGAGGTAAGGCTGACAGGTTGGTAGTTCCCAGGGTTCCCAGACACACAAGTTCCTGTACTTTGCACCTAGCTGCGCAAATCTGTGTTTGGCATCTGGTGAGATTAGCTGTGCATGAGGGAAGAAAAACTTCTCCATAACTAAAAGTTATAACAAAATTCCGAGAGTCTTAGAGCTTTGAAGAAAAACCACCATATTAACCAAAGAGCAGGGAAGATGGGCAGCTGAAGCATAAAATGCTGGAAGACTACTAAATTGGCACTTCAGAATATCATTAAGGCATGGAGCTCACATCTTCTCCTGACTCCTGTAAAGGAAGGTTTTGGGATTACCTCTAGAAGGAGAAATCACTTGATCACCACCTAACCTGATGTAAAGACAGCTGTCATACAATGCAGGGGAGCAGTGGGAAAGATGGGAACTGAGCAAAACAGTTTTACAGCACAGACACTCTGGGACTCCTTTCATTCAAAAGCAAACTTTCTATTTTAAAAAGGCCTTTTTGCAGGGGAAGACTAAGTCGCTCAGAAAATTCCCACCTCTTGGGCTCAGAGATCACCACAGTATACTTTATGTCCACTATTGGGGGAAAAAAAAAAAACTTGAAAAAAAATATTTTCAGGGATCCATTTTCCTTCTTAGCTTCATCTTGGAAAAATCAAGGCATGTAATCATGTGATAACAGCTGAAAATCCTGTGGAGTCCATACGTTCAATGATATTTTACCCCTGTGAGCTCTGTGCAAAACGAAGCTGACCATTTTGCTGGAAAAATGGATGTGTAATATTGCATCTCTGATAATGCTTAAAAACTGGAAGATCTGTTTAGGCTATTTTTGTCCCTGGTGGAAGGTCCCAATGGTAGTTGTGCCTAATAAGAAAGCACTGTGCTTCCAATGGAAACAAAAAAAAGACAGGAATATTTACTTACATTTCACATATTCTCAATATAAGATGTGAACACCACCTGATGAAGCCTAGCTTCCTTATGCATGGATTAGCCTCCTTCTCTTAATCTCATTGATTTGATAGGACTATTAAAAACCACAGAACGGCTTATGGACATCAGCACTGACCTCAAACAGTCGACTACCATACTTCTCTGGCTTGTTTGCAGATTTTTCTTTGTGTTTTTGGATTTTTGGGTTTGGGTTTTTTTCCCTACAAAATGTAAGTATCTTAAAAGCTGCAGCTAAAGGATAAGATTATTGATATGGATATAGATATCTATGTGCATCATTCAATATGCCAAACAATATGCCAGTAGGGAGGTCCTAAGGCATGTGAAAGCCTGGCAGAATCGAAGACTGATTCGCAACATGATTATTTCCTGACATATGTGCTACCTTCTCCCACTCCAGTCACACTGCAACTCCCAGTACAGGAAAAAAAAAAAAAAACCAAAGTCCAAAACACATTGCACAGCTATTGCACTGTCACATCTATTATTCAAGAGAGGTCTCATTGAATAAATAGCTGTTCAGAGGCTCTAAACAAATTTCATTTCTGAACACCACTGTCTGCAGCCCAGTGGGCCATTTCACCAAGATAAGATCACACATTTAATCAAATGCTTCAAAAAAGAATACACACCAAGTTTGCTTAATAACGTCAAATAATAAAAGTGCAGTGCTGGCAGCATACTAATTTTTAGTGCTCTTTCTTCTTTGAGGGTTGTCTCAATAGTCAAGGTCAACCGTACGTGGGATTTCTTCTAATTAGGGTTTCTGGTAAAGACTAGACCTGCTTACTCTCACCACTTAGCCATGGTTTTCACTAAAATGAAGACATCTCTCTTTCATTTTAAATTACCACTGCAGTATCCCATCCAAGTGTGATAGACAAAAGTACATAACTCTGCTAATTGAAGAAAAAACATAAATGATAGACAACAAAACCCACATCTTTGTGGTCAATGAGGAACCACACACATAAATGGTGTAAAAGGAAAAGTGATCTACAGGAAAAAAAAAGTGATTATCTGCTTGGTGTGTGACTACAGCTCCTACTGCAGCACAGCACAGACCTATTTGAGTTAGAAATTAGAAGTGGACTTGGCACCTCTTGGTCAACATATATTGTGTAATTTATTTCATAGAATCATAGAATCACCAGGTTGGAAGAGACCCACTGGATCATCAAGTCCAACCATTCCCACCAATCTGTAAACCAAACCCCTCAGAACCTCATCCACCCGCACTTTAAACACCTCCAGGGAAGGCAAGTCAACCACTAACCTGGGCAGCCTGTTCCAGTGACCAATGACCCTTTCTGTGAAGATTTTTTTCCTTATGTCGAGCCTGAACCTCCCCTGGCACAGCTTGAGGCCATTCCCTCTTGTCCTGTCCCCTGTCACTTGGGAGAAGAGGCCAGCTCCCTCCTCTCCACAACCTCCCTTCAGGTAGTTGTAGAGAGCAATGAGGTCTCCCCTCAGCCTCCTCTTCTCCAGGCTAAACAATCCCAGCTCTCTTAGAAGCTCCTCATAAGACTTGTTCTCGAGCCCCTTCACCAGCTTCGTCGCTCTTTTCTGGACTTGCTCCAGAGCTTCAACATCCTTCTTGTGGTGAGGGGCCCAGAACTGAACACAGGATTCGAGCTGCGGTCTCACCACTGCTGAGTACAGAGGGAGAATAACCTCCCTGGACCTGCTGGTCACACCGTTTCTGATACAAGCCAAGATGCCATTGGCCTTCTTGGCCACCTGGGCACACTGCTGGCTCATGTTCTGTCAGCTGTCAACCAACACTCCCAGGTCTTTCTTCTCCAGGCAGCTTTCCAGTCAGGCTTCTCCCAGTCTATAGCACTGCATGGGGTTGTTGTGCCCTAAGTGCAGGACCCAGCGTTTGGCCTTGTCAAACCTCATGCCATTGGTCTCTGCCCAGTGGTCCAGCCTGTTCCCTTTACAGAGCCTCCCTACCCTACAACAGATTGACACTTCCACACAGCTTAATGTCATCCACATTCATTGTAGTAATACGAGGAGGAACCAGTTCAAAGAAACAGCATTATGTTACTACTGCAAAATACATCTATATTACTACAGACTAGACTTCCATTATATTCTTCACTAACTTGCCTCTCACTTTGGCTACTAATATTTATTCGTTTATATTTATTTTAATCATCAGCCTTACCACAATGGCTACTAGTGGAATTGGCTTTGCCCCCAAATTACATGAACTTGGGAGGAACCCTGGACCCTTGCTGTGCTCAAGCCTGCAGCCTAAAAAGGGTCAAACAGAAGCTGGCATCATCACCCTCACAGATTGGACCATGGGTTATGCTCCTCCGCCCTTCACTTGCACTGAATGAGGGAGCAACCAAGCATAAAGACATTGGAGAAGACAACCCCCCATCTGCTGTTCCCGAAGCTGGATCAGACAAACAGCGAAGCAGCTCTCTGACATATTCCCCACCATATCCCATTCTCCCTGCCACAAACATCCTTGCAGACACCACAAAAGTCAAGTTTCTCCCCTTAAATGGGAAAATTAAAACGTCTTACTTTAGGCTGGCATAGACAACTGGTTGAATCTACTAGCCAATATCTCTCAATAGGTGCTTGAGTTTTACCCAGCATCTCAGGCCCACTGCAAAAGCAGAGCTGATGGTGTGAATACCCTCATGTGCTCAGTGATGTGCACCTGTTTTTCTCATCAAAACAAGGATACTTGCACAGATATAATTAATTCCCTTTTTGCATTTTAGCCTTCCTTTGGAAAACTGGCAATGTTATACGGAGAAGCACACCCCACTCTTGGAATCAAAATGCATCACACAGACTTTAGAAAGGCTCACTGCAAATTGGTGACCTACTTAAGGAGAGCCATAAAGTGCATTACGATTGTAATTGTGGATTGCTTGTCAAAAGGTCGTAAGTTATCACTCTACACAGTATGATCGCTATATTTCAAATACCGGCCAGGATACATTTTACACAGGAAGACATGCATAATTTTGAAGTTACACCAAATAAGGCAGTGATTCTAATATTACTGCCCTTCTTAAAAAAAAAAAAAGGGGGAAAAAAAAAAAAGTCACTCCACACACCTGCATATATCCATTAAAGAAAACCCAAAACAACATTTTCTTGAAGTCTGTGCTGTGGGAGTAGTAAGTGCAGTAGTCACATCACAATTTTCCTCAGAAGGAAGCAGGATATATATACCACATTTTCAAATCATTAAAGGTCTTGATTGCAATATCCTAAATCAAAAGGAGTAGCATTTTAGATCACACACACAGTTCCAACAACCTTGTGCAGAGGTGCAATGTCCAATGTAACAAGCTGTAGTGTGCTAGAAACAAGAACTGCTGTTCCATGGATGCTCTGGATAAGCCATCTACTACTACAGGATCATAGACCAGCTTTATGTACCTCCAGATAGACTTAACATAAAAAGTTATTCAGGACAGAATCGAAAAGCCTTTTGATACNNAAAAAAAAAAAAATTTAAAAAAAAAAAAAAAAAAAAAAAAAATAAAAAAAAAAAAATTATAAAAAAAAAAAAAAAAAAAAAAAAAGGGAAAAAAAAAAAAAAGATACAGTCACTCCACACACCTGCATATATCCATTAAAGATAACCCAAAACAACATTTTCTTGAAGTCTGTGCTGTGGGAGTAGTAAGTGCAGTAGTCACATCACAATTTTCCTCAGAAGGAAGCAGGATATATATACCACATTTTCAAATCATTAAAGGTCTTGATTGCAATATCCTAAATCAAAAGGAGTAGCATTTTAGATCACACACACAGTTCCAACAACCTTGTGCAGAGGTGCAATGTCCAATGTAACAAGCTGTAGTGTGCTAGAAACAAGAACTGCTGTTCCATGGATGCTCTGGATAAGCCATCTACTACTACAGGATCATAGACCAGCTTTATGTACCTCCAGATAGACTTAACATAAAAAGTTATTCAGGACAGAATCGAAAAGCCTTTTGATACTGGAAAAAAAACAAAGAGGGGGAAAAATAAACCAAACCTAAAGATGTAAAAGAACACATAGACAAAAGTGGCAAATACAGATTAGCATTACATGGTGGATATTTTTGGACAGAAATCTGCAGAATTTTTCCCTTGCGGGGGAAAAAAAGAAGTATATATACACATATATATATGAAAATCTGTCCCCTTTGATATGAATGACATGAGCTTGCACGACAATATGTCATTCAGTAGCAAACAAACATGCAAAGGCATTGTGAAAGAAAAGGAGTTAACATGATCCCTGAAGTTCTCCTTGACTCTCTCCAGCAGTGAAACCTATTCAAAAGAGATGGCTATGATGGCTGCCTTTTTTTTTCCCCTTTCCTACAGCAGTCTTTGGAACAGGAAGGAAAAAAAATAAAAAGAAAATAGGAAAATAGAAAAAAAAAACCCAGAAAGCTATTGAAAATCTCCTTACAGGGTCAGCTGTCATTGGAATGTATTTGAGTATTCAGGGTACCCACCCATGCAGAACATCAAAAACTGGGCTCAGGTCCTTCCTTTATTCTCACGGGCTTAAGACAAGACTTGGTTTGCAACATGGTGTTGAATAGCAAGACAGTGCAGTTCCTCTGCAAGGCTTGTAAACAGCAAGATCCACTGATCAAAAACACTGGGGTGTTGCTTCTGCTTGACACTTCCTCCTTCTCCCAGTGTTCTCCAACACAAGACAGGGGGTACCTTAAAAAAAAAGTCAACAGCTCTGCAGCTCCTCGTGCTGGGCTCTTTTGAGCTAAATTCCCTGGCTAACCCAGATCAGCCCAAATTTAGTGAAGGTACCTATTCCTCACTTGAAGGAAAATGTTGACATCCCCAAGAAGGCTGCAAACAGCACTTCTGCAACACAGTGATGCTTCTCTTGTGCACTCTGAGGGCAAGGAAAAACATTCTCATTAAGGCAGGCTTGGGATCAGTAACTTCAGAATGGGAACAGCCTGCTACAATAAATAAGCAAGGACCAGCATCAACTCTGATGAAACATGTGGTCACTCAGCATATCTGAAATGTGTTTGGTTTATTTAGGTGTCAGACAGTTAAGCAAGCAAGTCAGTCAAAATTTTCAAACCGCAGGCTTGTACACAATTTTGTTGTTATTGTCCTTCATTTTTTTCAGCAACGCCATTAAAAAACTCTATGCGTCAGCACAATTATTTCATAAATAAAACATATATATACATATGGACATACAGATATAGGTATGCCTGTTTGGGGAATAGCTGCAATTCCTAGATAGCTCTTTTTCTCTTCCTCAAGTTTGATAAAAAAAAATCAGAACTGTCTGTTCCCCAAATCATAGTATTTGTAAGACTATACATGTGTTTGCATATAACGAATGGATGTGCTAGGAATGCAGTCCTCATCTCTGTAACTAGATTCTTACTTCCCTCAGAGTGGGAAAAGGACTAACTGTAAAAACTCATATGCATTGTATGTGATGACTGTTAACAAGTGAACTACTTGTTGTTGGTATAAAAGCACTTAAGAGTCTCATCTGAGGGTGAGAGGTGTAGACCCGACATCTTTTCGGAACATCAATGTTTAGCACTGGGTCCCTTTGAGCAGAACTTCATAGGAGGACAGTTCATGACTGCATTTTAAGCACCACTTCTACAAAAGCACAGAGAAGACTATTACACTTCATTTTAATTTTGCATTGCTGCAAGAAAACATTCATGTTGATCTTTTGTATCTCTGACACTTCATCTAAGTTTTAGAAATGCATAGCTCCGTTGTGAAGTTCAAAATCAATGACCTTACCCAGTATAAATCGATGAAACAGCAATCAAGTCAGTAAAGCTATTACAATTAATAGCAGCAAATCTATGATACAACCTACTGAAAACATGGCGCAAAATATTTCAAAGCTGCACCCTGTCAGGTATCCACTGCAATGAATCAGTTATGCTACAGACTGCTGAAGCATTAGGCTTGTAACAACCAAAGTAATTCCTATGTAATTGCTCACAAAATAAAATCCTGATAGTGTTAGCCATAGATCAATGGATGTTCTGTAAAAGTTTGTTACTGTTAGGTGTTTAAATGAAATATAACTTCATATTGCCTAATCAGGACAGCTTAATTGCTTCCTTCAGAATGGCATCTATTTCACAATCCTTGAAATCAAAAGCTGTCAAATGGNTAGAAACAAGAACTGCTGTTCCATGGATGCTCTGGATAAGCCATCTACTACTACAGGATCATAGACCAGCTTTATGTACCTCCAGATAGACTTAACATAAAAAGTTATTCAGGACAGAATCGAAAAGCCTTTTGATACCGGAAAAAAAACAAAGAGGGGGAAAAATAAACCAAACCTAAAGATGTAAAAGAACACATAGACAAAAGTGGCAAATACAGATTAGCATTACATGGTGGATATTTTTGGACAGAAATCTGCAGAATTTTTCCCTTGCGGGGGAAAAAAAGAAGTATATATACACATATATATATGAAAATCTGTCCCCTTTGATATGAATGACATGAGCTTGCACGACAATATGTCATTCAGTAGCAAACAAACATGCAAAGGCATTGTGAAAGAAAAGGAGTTAACATGATCCCTGAAGTTCTCCTTGACTCTCTCCAGCAGTGAAACCTATTCAAAAGAGATGGCTATGATGGCTGCCTTTTTTTTTCCCCTTTCCTACAGCAGTCTTTGAAAAAGAAAGGAAAAAAAAATAAAAAGAAAATAGGAAAATAGAAAAAAAAAACCCAGAAAGCTATTGAAAATCTCCTTACAGGGTCAGCTGTCATTGGAATGTATTTGAGTATTCAGGGTACCCACCCATGCAGAACATCAAAAACTGGGCTCAGGTCCTTCCTTTATTCTCACGGGCTTAAGACAAGACTTGGTTTGCAACATGGTGTTGAATAGCAAGACAGTGCAGTTCCTCTGCAAGGCTTGTAAACAGCAAGATCCACTGATCAAAAACACTGGGGTGTTGCTTCTGCTTGACACTTCCTCCTTCTCCCAGTGTTCTCCAACACAAGACAGGGGGTACCTTAAAAAAAAAGTCAACAGCTCTGCAGCTCCTCGTGCTGGGCTCTTTTGAGCTAAATTCCCTGGCTAACCCAGATCAGCCCAAATTTAGTGAAGGTACCTATTCCTCACTTGAAGGAAAATGTTGACATCCCCAAGAAGGCTGCAAACAGCACTTCTGCAACACAGTGATGCTTCTCTTGTGCACTCTGAGGGCAAGGAAAAACATTCTCATTAAGGCAGGCTTGGGATCAGTAACTTCAGAATGGGAACAGCCTGCTACAATAAATAAGCAAGGACCAGCATCAACTCTGATGAAACATGTGGTCACTCAGCATATCTGAAATGTGTTTGGTTTATTTAGGTGTCAGACAGTTAAGCAAGCAAGTCAGTCAAAATTTTCAAACCGCAGGCTTGTACACAATTTTGTTGTTATTGTCCTTCATTTTTTTCAGCAACGCCATTAAAAAACTCTATGCGTCAGCACAATTATTTCATAAATAAAACATATATATACATATGGACATACAGATATAGGTATGCCTGTTTGGGGAATAGCTGCAATTCCTAGATAGCTCTTTTTCTCTTCCTCAAGTTTGATAAAAAAAAATCAGAACTGTCTGTTCCCCAAATCATAGTATTTGTAAGACTATACATGTGTTTGCATATAACGAATGGATGTGCTAGGAATGCAGTCCTCATCTCTGTAACTAGATTCTTACTTCCCTCAGAGTGGGAAAAGGACTAACTGTAAAAACTCATATGCATTGTATGTGATGACTGTTAACAAGTGAACTACTTGTTGTTGGTATAAAAGCACTTAAGAGTCTCATCTGAGGGTGAGAGGTGTAGACCCGACATCTTTTCGGAACATCAATGTTTAGCACTGGGTCCCTTTGAGCAGAACTTCATAGGAGGACAGTTCATGACTGCACTTTAAGCACCACTTCTACAAAAGCACAGAGAAGACTATTACACTTCATTTTAATTTTGCATTGCTGCAAGAAAACATTCATGTTGATCTTTTGTATCTCTGACACTTCATCTAAGTTTTAGAAATGCATAGCTCCGTTGTGAAGTTCAAAATCAATGACCTTACCCAGTATAAATCGATGAAACAGCAATCAAGTCAGTAAAGCTATTACAATTAATAGCAGCAAATCTATGATACAACCTACTGAAAACATGGCGCAAAATATTTCAAAGCTGCACCCTGTCAGGTATCCACTGCAATGAATCAGTTATGCTACAGACTGCTGAAGCATTAGGCTTGTAACAACCAAAGTAATTCCTATGTAATTGCTCACAAAATAAAATCCTGATAGTGTTAGCCATAGATCAATGGATGTTCTGTAAAAGTTTGTTACTGTTAGGTGTTTAAATGAAATATAACTTCATATTGCCTAATCAGGACAGCTTAATTGCTTCCTTCAGAATGGCATCTATTTCACAATCCTTGAAATCAAAAGCTGTCAAATGGAAGTGTCTTGATTTTAGTTTTCAGTTGTTTTCATAAGCAGCTTTTACATGTGTGCACAGAAGCTTCACTTGAATACACAACTTTGTTCATCCTGAAATGCCACCTCTGGCAAAGGCATTGCAAGACAATTGGAATGGTTTTGAAAAAAGATACCACATCAGATATTCTGGGGAATGTTCCCCTCACAGGGCCATAGACGACAGCAGGAACCTCGCTGCACATGAAGCAATACTTCCCTTGGATGGGACTAGACTTGAATAAGTAAAGATGAAAAGTTTAAAAAGGGAAGGAAAAAAAGGAAGAAAAAAAAAACAAAGAAAAATGCCATTTAAAATGGTTTAGTCCTCATGGCTCTGACAGAGGAAAACAGGTTTCAGACAGGTTAGGAAAAATACCATGTTGAGCACTGCTCAGTAAGTAAAACAGTGGTCCAGACCACAATTAAAATGAAGTTTTTATCACCTGAAAAAAACAAGCATACCTACAGATGCCTGGTGCAATGACTGATAAACCCATCTGCCTTAAGGCAAAATCAGAAGGCTCTCTGAAAAGACTGATGCAGTAGAAGTTATAGTGTCAAGGTGTCTTTAGATAAGTCCCCTTAAAAATGAACATCACACTGGCACTGAGAAGACACATGTGTTTCAGACTGTGCACTGCAGAGATTATCTAGAAAGGAACAAAAAAACCCATTACATTGCAAACTCAGAGGCTAAAAGCAGGCAAGGGGATAACTTCTTAGATATAATCACATCACAGATTTGAGTAGGAGTAGACAAGAATTAAAAGTAGATGGTTAAAAGCAAGCTCCTCCATTTCTACTTCAGCAGCCTGCTCTGGAAGCATCCATTGCCTGCAAGCAATGAGTTCCAATGTCTTGGCACCTACAAAAGAGGCCATATTCACACAGGTCCCAAGCAGAGATTGAGGAGTCTGATATTAAGGGCTAGTGAGGACCGTGACAAAGGTTTGCCAAGGCAGAAATGACCCTAGGAAACGATACAGTCAGAGGCCAGTATGACAGACTATCTTGCCTGGGACAGTTACATTTCTACAAATACAGCAGGGCAGACTGAACTGTCACAAATGACACGTTCTAGCTCTCTGTCCCATAGGCACCAGAAAGGCATTGCTGACACTGAAATGTGTATGTTCACTCAAAATTTGGCATCATGGTGCATTCTATACTCACAACACAGCAGGAGGGTACCTAGTGAACAAGAAAGGGACCCGTAGGGAAGAACTGGGAGCACACATGAACTACGATAAACATCTCTTCAATCAACGCTCACCAAGTTCACCCTATCCCAATATCCCATCAACAAAAGTGGCAGGAAAACACTTATTTAAATTTTTGCAAGGCTGTCTTGGTGCCTGCGTACCCTCCCAAGCAATACATCAACATTGTGATGCCTAGCTCTCGGACCATTACCACTCCAAAACAACAATTCTTGAGTTGTCCTCCAAACACCTCCCATAATGTTCAAGAATGCTCTAAAGAGTAAGAAGTTTTAACAAAATCACTCCAGTCAAAGTGCTGGGCTGTTTCCACAACTACCAAGTTGTGTAGTTTAAAAAAAACAAAAAAAGCTCAAAGTATCAAAAAACTTGTACCCACACATGTTTTAGCATTTCCCTGATCCATTCTTGCTCCCTGAATTCCATCTCTTTCATCAATCTTCAGTCCATACTCTACACAGTATTATGCATGAAACAGCTTCCTAGTCAATTTACATCAGTCCCAACACTATTAGTATTAAAATCTGTAATAATAAATCACCCATTCCCAGGACTACTCCATTTACAAAGACTTCACTCTCCTGTGTGCATCTTATTTACTTGGGTTGACAGTGTATACGATCATGCTCTGAATGTGAAAACCCTGATGGCAGCATCAGGCCTTTCAACTGATGTGTTGACCAAACCTAAAGGTCATGCATATTCCTCTCCTGTCATGGCCAATAATTCAGTCCTCCTGCCTCCAAATATTTATTCAAATATTTGTAACAGCCCTGAAAAACTAGGCTGCACATAGACACCCAGCTCCTCAGCCAGCCAGCCAGCTTGGTGTGCATGCCTGCATCTTCACCTACAAACCTGCTTATGTTTCCTTCCTGTCCAGCAAAGGGCACTTGGCTTTGTTTTCACACAAGCAGACAGGGAGATTTGTTTTACACTGTGGGAGGAAAAAAAGACTTTTCTGCAATTACCACCAGTCCAGGCAATCCAAGCACCTCTGCAACATCGGTCCCCATGGCACTGCAAGCTGTGGGACGCACAACTGAGCATGGCACCAGTAAACAAAGGAGGAGAATCAACCCAGCAGGCGCTCAGGGACAGATTTCCTAGGCTAAATCACAAGCTGCTCCACCATCTCCTGAGGGCACTAAGAAACTGAAAACCCAGCTCCCACATTTGTCAAACAAAATATCCAAGCCAGGACTTGCTAGCCTTAAACTTAATAATACCATTAAAATCTCATTGACCTACAAAGCAGGACTCAGTGTTTTCACCGTCATCAATCTGCACTGCCATTTAGCTTCCTATGGAACTAAATGCACAATTAAACATATCCTCTCCTAACAGACCGCCAGAAGAAAAGTGAAAATTCGTATTTTATTGAATAATAAAAATCATATGGAACTCATAGGCCAATGCTACCTTTACAAAAACGTCAGTCCTTTTGGAAACAGACACAAAGATCACAATAATAAACCAAGCTTTAATAAGGAAGAAGTACTCTTAAGGGCCTGTAAGAGTAGCTTCAACCACAAGAAAGGGGACTAACTCCAGTCATTTGAAAGCAGCTGTTTCAAAAAAAAAAAAAAACCAAAAAACAAACACTTATACACAGAAGCTCTAACCTGAACTTTGTCACTCAACGCTGGCACAAATGTGCAATTTTCTCCCTTCCCAGTCTCGTATTCTTAAGTGACAACTGCAAAGTTTTTGACAGCAGACTGTTTTAACCTGCAACACCTGGTTCATCCCCACAAAAAACTCCATGGAAGGATTTATCCTAATGAATACACAGTAGAACTAGCCTTTTCATATTGCAAACCCCTGGAAATTATGATAAATGAGCTCTACAAAGGACATGCTGCCACTCAATACCAAGTGGTTTTCTTTTTTTGGTCAGCTTTGAAAATCTTGATCCAATGCTCTAGAATAATCAGTGCTATAATACAGAAAGAAACTGCAACTAACAGGCTACCTATCTGCCTTATTTCATGGCGCAGATGGTATTTTTATCTTCTTTTTTTTTCTGCATTTCAGTCTTCTTCTAAGCAACTACCTGCCTTGAACATTGGAAATGCTAAATACCTCCTAATGAGTGATCTAAACAGAAAAGCGAATAGAACAGACATGGGCTGTTTTGGCTAAAGCCATGAATGCTACCGAAGACAAGCAGACAGTAATTCATTGCTTTTAGCCATATCTAAGTCGATTTAACTACTGCAGAAAAGAATCACAAGCCTATCAGGAAAGCGTGAGGAGACAGAGCGGTTCATTTCCTACCTCGCCCCTCCTGCAAGTCTAAACATCTGCCTGTCTGTAGGGGGAAGGATGGAAATAAACCCCAACTAATATCACAGGGGCTACCTTATTTCTATGCACAACTATAGACACAAGGGTGCTGATCAACTCATCCCTTGAAGGCAATCCCCCAAGTATCCAGGGCACATTTCTGGGGCACTAAACATCTACACATCACTATACAAACATCTTCATTAGCAATGAAGGGCACCAGCTTGAGGTAGGCTCTGTAGACAGGTAAACAGGAAAGGGCTGCTCTCTGGCTCATGGCAGAGCGCGATCATCTGCCTTACAACCATATTTTCACGTTAAACAGTCAAAAGATGACTGCAAGGCAAACACAAATTAATCATTAAGGAAGCAAATAAAGTAAGATTTTTTTTTTTAAAACCAACCAATAACATTTTAAAAATGCAATTTTCTTCCTCCAGCCATATATATTGGTCCTCTTGCTCAAAAATTCCTCTCACAAATGCCAGCCCGATAGTGCTAGAGCCTACAAACTCAATTTCACAGGCAGAAGGTGGGAAGCTCTGAACACCTCTAGCAATGCATCTACCTAGACCACACATTTCCCTCTCTGGGTGCAAGGGAAAGAGAAGCTCGTGCGTACTTGTAACCTGGGGACACTGGGCTGGACACGAGACCCCCAACGCACCCACCTCCCCACCCCCATTCAGCAACATCCCTACCCATGCTCCCTGCCCACCCTCTGCCTCCTGCTATCCAGGAAAGCCATTGCTTCTTAAGGCATCCTTCACCAATTACATAGAAATGTAGATCCACGAAGGGGGGTACGCATGAGGATGGCATGGAGCACACCAAACTCGGGAATTTCTCAACGTAACGTCTGCAAAACCCCTGGTCCAACGTGGTGCCTTTCACAGAAAAACAGAAGGGAGAGCAAGAACAAAACCGAGCCGGTCTCCTTCATTTACCCACCGCCTTCACCAGCCTCGCTGTCCACGCCAAACCCAGTGGAGCCTACAAGGCATTTCCCAAATAGCAACCAGCCCCTTGTCCGCACTGTCCCCCCGCAGCATGCAGATCCAGAGAGACGCTCCCCGTTACCTGGAGGATCCAGTCCCCTTGAAGGTAAACTATCCTTATCATGAAACAATTCAATCCAAGCGAGCGCCCAGGGCGGCCAACATCCTTCAGCCGAACGCAACCGGGCGAAGGTGCGACTGCCAGCCAGGCAAGGGCTGGTGAGCATCCATCCGCTGGGTGGGCAGTTACCTTTAGTCACCTCCGGCTCCCGAGATGCGAGTCAGTTCCTCAACAACCTGCAGCAGGGAGCTGCTGTCACAATCCAGCCATTAAAACCCGTGGTGGAGGTAGAAATCAGACCTGGCCACAGTCCCAAAGCCCCCGGCCAGGAGAAGAAGGAGGGAATGAGAAGCAGGGAACGTCCCTCAAGAAACGAAAATTTAAAAAAAAAAAAAAAAAAAAGGAATTAGAAAGAGTCTCTCCTCTCCAGCCGCGTTCTTCTGCTACACGGGCTCCCTCTCGGAGGACAGAGGGTGCGTGGGGATGGGGGAGGCGATGGCTCCCTCTTCTCCTCCGTGGTCGCCGACCCCTCTGGACCAAACCCCGCTCCGATTCACCTCCTCCAGGTGGGCAACTTCAGAGCAAAGGGATGTCTCCGGAGCCGGCACGACCGGCTGGGCGATTTGTATGCGGCAGAGTCATCGCCTCTGCCGCTGCCACCGCTGCTGGGGAAGAACAGCCGCTGCCGAACAGAAAGACCACCAAAAAAAAAAAGGGGGGGGGAGGAAGGAGAGAAATCTTCCACCATCCCCCTTTTTCTCTTCCCCCTCCAGCACCAGCCGCTCTTTGCATCCGCTCCCCTGCCCGCGGCCCCTCGCTCCGCCGGGGACACAAAGGCGCCCGCGCA
>WAAB01006229.1:32040-43556 GCA_013389865.1 Piaya cayana | reverse complement strand
GAACGGGGAGGGGGCGGAGGGATCCGCAGCGCCCGCGGGTCCCGGCTGCCAGGAGGCGGCGGCCGCGCGGAGCCGGGCGGGCGGCGATGCGAGGGGCGGGGGAGCGGCGAGGCCCGGATCTGGGTTGCGCGGACGCGGGCTCCACCTAGCAGCCGGCAGGCACCGCGCCGCGGCCCCTGCCCGAACGGGGGCCTCGGTGGGCAGCTCCGCCGACCGCTCCCCTCCTGGGCAGCCAACCGCGGCCTCCCTGCCAGGCTCGGAACCGTTCCGCGCTGGATCCCTACCTCCCGATTGGCTATTTGGGCTTTCGTCCCCAGCCAAGCAGCCGATCTCAGCCTCCCTTTCCAGCGTAGAACCATCAGTGGCTTCTTTCCCAGCCTTCTCATTGGCTGCTCTGCTATTTCACCCCGCTCCAAAAAGCATTTGCAGCCTGCTTTTCTAGTATGGAACAGTTCCCCGCTGGATTCCACACCACCCGACTGGCCACTCGGCCAAGCAGCCAATCGCAGCCAACCTGTCAGGAATAGATCCATTCCTCACTGGATTCCGCACCTCTCCGACAGCTGCTCAGCCTGTTGTCCCCAACCAAGCAGACAGTCACAGTCTGGCTGCTGGTCACACAGCGTCTCCCTGCTGCAGAGCCCAGGGATGGGCGTAGGGCAGCCCAGCAGCAGCTGGAGGGCAGGGGCACACACTCTGTCTCTGCTGTCGAGGGGTAGGAACCTGTATCCTCTGCTCTGTGGAGACCCAAGGACGTCTGGGACAGGGAACAAGAAGTCTATCTTTGTTTTAACATTTGCTATCTTAAATGCTTATAAGGGACCTCTGAAAGTAATGATGCTTGGCTGGAAGATGATAAACACTTTTCTTCCAGACCTCATTGTCTGTTTACTTTTAGTTTGGGACAGAAGGACCCAAACAAATCAAACTGTTTTAACAACAAGAAGGAAAAAAAAAAGCAAACAGTTTTCCAGTTGCCTGAGTGCTGACACATGTAACATGCCATGGTTTTCCCCAGTGACCAGACCTGTTTGGGGAGATGCTGCTGCATTCCAGGTTTTGAAAATAAAAAACTATGGTCAAGAGAGCTGGAAGGGCCCAGATGAGCCCTGCTGGTCCACACAAATGGAAACCCTACTCCACATCCCACCCAACTGTTTCTTTAGCAAGCACCTAAGTATCTCTGATTAGGGAGACTTTGTAAGACCATCCTTTCCAGTGAATTAATTATTCTTGTTTGCTAACTCAGACCGTGAGTCAGAAAGATGCTCACAGGTGTTCCTAGCTGCATCACTAGATGAACAGACACAAAAACGAGTATTTCAAGTTAAGAATTGCTATTGTGGATGCACTGATGTGCTGTGGAAAATTAAGACCAATAAACGTAAACGCTGTTTTCTCAACAATAAAATCAGGACCCATCTCACTTGACGCTGCAAAAATGAAGAATGTTGACTGGTACATTAAGAAGAGGAGGAGAGGGGTGAGTGTAAAATTTATAATAGATCTGTCTCAAGCATTTCTCTTTCCTGTAGAACTCTTCAAAATCATATAAGAGAACACCTGGTCTTTCCCACAAAACTGCAAAATACCCCCAAAAGTCTGAGTGAATGATGCGCAACCTTCAACATATGTTTACTTTAAGAAAAAGTAGGATTTAAAAGAATTAAAAGTCATTGTCTGTGGGGCTTTGCATTTGGCTCACGAAAATCATTCTCCCCAGTGGGAAAAGACCTTGAAGAATCTACCGTTCCATTCTTGGGGAATCTACCGTTCCATCCTTGGGATAGACATCTTCTGCAACAGCCCTTCTTCCAGGAGCAACATGGAAAAGAGGAAAACAACAAAGAAACCACAAACACCCATGAATCTTTAATACTGCTTCTGCTGGGAAGCTCCAAGATATGAGATTCTCCAAGATATGATTACCTCTCTGAAGATATTCACCACACAAGCTCTGGGAACAAAACAACGTCCTACAAGTTGAAATTAGATTTGCTGTATATCGTTAAGCCCTGTTTTAGTGCAGAGGTGAGAATGAAATCCATGTTTAGTCAGTGAATCACAAAAAAAGGCAGAGTACCACTAGGCTTCAAGTGTGATTTATTTATTTTTTCCTCTCATAGCATTATATGTAATGAAGATGGAAAAAAAACGGTTTATTGTGGGGGGAGGCAAGGAAGAACTTTGGCGACCACCAGCCTACTGTGCTATCATTGCTTGTTAAAATCATTCTTGGGTTTATTGCTGCAAGCAGCCCAGAATAACTTAGAGACAGAAAAGTTGCATTAGGTCATGTAGTTGTGGTCCCCAAAGGCAACGGCAAGATTGTTCCCCAATGGATATTTTCCCAATACTTTGTCCAGTGAAACTTGAAAGGTGTCCAAGGATGAAGTTGCTACTAATTCCCTTGAGTGATTACTCCCCAGTCTCATATATCTCACTGTTTGGAAGATTTCCCTGCTGTTCAGCCTACATTTTTACGTTTCTTAATTTCATATTATTACTTGTGGTTATGGCCCCGGTTAATCAAAATACTTAAATGCATGCTTAAATTTAGGTATATGCTTAAGCTCCATTGAAATCACATGCATTGGTGTTTTGCAAGGCTGATAGATAAGTACATGTATTTAAGCACTATGCTGAATTGGGACCATGCATCATCCAAAATAATTATCCTTCTCCTACATATTTTTAAACTGTTATCTTCCTCTTGCTTAATTATTGATTAGATAAGCTATATATTTAAGCTACTTAATCTCTTCTTATGTATCAGTCTTTCCAAAAGTCTGATAATTTTTCTTCTTTGGATCTGAATTCCTTAGAATTCTTTCATGTTTTGTAAGGACAATTAATGAGGTATTGCAATTTAATGCCATATCCCGGGTGTGATTACATAAAAAGCAGTTATTCTCTGCAGTCAAAGGATATAATATATCTGCAAACAGTAGCCCTGGAGCCTATTGATTTGTTGCGCTGCTCTATCATTTTGTAAGACTCTTTATAATCTACTCCTATTCTTTTCCATACCTATCACTCTGGCATTCAGGTATTTTTGCTTGCAGAGCCAGATGACCCTTATGTCTCCAAATTCAGTGTGGTGTTTTACACTAGAAGACACATTACAGAACCAAATGGGAGCCTTAGAGGTTTCCAGAACATTTTCTGCCTTGGAAAAGAATAAAAAAAAATTTCAGGCTGTATTATTTGAACCTGTTCATGCAGTATTTTGGGTTCCCAATCCATTTTCATCTTCAGAACGATTTGTCACACATACCACCCTGGCACTGCAGTGCCTGTATCATTTGCTGCTCATTATACCATTATCCTCCAGGTAGATGTGGAGCTTTAATGATCATTCCATTATTTTATGATAGATTAAAATTAAGTTTAGTGAATTGTAATTGCCTGTGATTCTGATTCTTTTCTTTTTTTCTTTCCCCCAGTCCTCCTGTTCCCCCTTTTGTGAATATCTGTGTCCTATTTGCTTTCTGGCTTTCTGTCATTAATCCAGACCTGTTCATTTGTATTCATTTATGGGGTTTAGGCTTTTTTTTTTTTTTCCTAAAGAGTTCTCCTGCATGAAGTATATTTCACATATTTCACAATGTTTTCTCTACTTCATGAGCAAATATTTTGTGCCTTGTTTGGTCTTCACCTTTTCTTTTTCGGGCGTCATAACAAAAATACATCATCTGTAAAAAAAATGCTATAGAGTGATGATACAACTAAACATCACAGCTTCCTGCTATAAATCCAGCAAAACTCAGCTCATCTCCCATAAGCCCACATTTCTGTCATAAAATCTCCACAATCAGATCTCATCAATTTCTTTAACAATTAATAACAGATAGTAATGCTGAATTAGTCCCTAACGGACTCCACATTCTGTGTTTTCCTCTTCCTCCTTTTCATCTCTTCTGTAACCCTGGTATAAGAAAGCAATTTGAGATCCCTCCCTACTTGGGGAGTACCTTGTGTTTTCCCTTTCTTAGTTTTTAGTCACTACCCTCAGTGAGATCATTTGCACTGGGCTCAAGGAAAAGTACAAAACAAGGAGTAGTTCACTAGCAGAAAATAATGCCAAGGTGCATACTTAGCCTGACTTTCCGATAGCTATCTCTACATGTGTCTGAAAGCTATTAATTTCCCTTGGTAAATCCCATGAGTGAATAAATTCTCCATCAAAAGAGCAGGGCACACTGCACATGGACAGATGTGCTTCTGTTCCACTGCTTTCTTGGGCTACAAACCTGCTAGGCACTTAAGTAACCCAGGGATTTTACCATAAGAAACTTCAGCATTGCTAGGTAGCTACTGAAAAGTCAGGCTGGGCAGAGGCAATGGTTGCTTGACATCAAAGATGAGCAGAAGACACTTCTTCAAACCTGAAATGTCTCCTGATGGCTCCAGACAGGACTTTCTAAAACTAGGATTGATGGTGTGATGCTTTTTTCAACCCAGCATCATCACAAGCTATATAGTTTGGTCTACCAGCCATGCTAGGTGGGCTGAACATGCCAAAGCCCTTTGCTTCCCACCATATTATGTGCAGAAGTTTCCCATTCTATTCTGCTTCTCCCTGAATGTGTCTCATGGCCCAGCACTCAGCTTCAATTTTGGCAGTTTGACATCTGGGGCTAGCTTGCGTAGCCAGTCCAGCCATTATGCTGCCATTTTATATGAAACCAAGAAGACCCTTTGGCAAGTGAAAGAAAATATTAGTGAAAATGGCTCTTAATGTCCGAAAGAATTGTAGTGATAATGCTTTTCAGCTGCTGTGGATGTCTTGCCGTACTTGCATAATTCGATTGAAGTGTTTAGTCTTTGCCGATTCAGCTGGAGTTCAACTGTTTTTAAAAGACATATGGCATGAGTTTTTGTTTTCATAAGAATAAAATGCAAGTCAGAGGTAAGACTCAGTACTTTTATGGCACATTTCTCACATTGATGTTCTGTTTCCTTTCTATAACAAGCAAAATTATGGAATTTTATAATGATTGGGTTTGGGGCAATTTTTTTCTTCTTCTGTAGTCTCTTTCCTGTGATATGCATCTTTGCCTTCGTTTGAAAAACTTTTTTCTAGATTTGAGAACAGCCTTAAAAAACTACCAAGACTCCCTCCAGTATTACATAGGAAATGCAGTAAATAATTATTTTTTATTATTATTATTATTTTGAAAACATGGAACATCAAAAAATACATTTCCACTTAAGAAGTAGGTTAAGACATGGCACACTGGCCACTTAAAGTGAATATGCAGTAGCTTAGCACCATCAAAGCCTCATGAAGGAGAGAAAGTGCCTTGGGGATTCTGGTCCCTAGCTTCCAGTTGACGTATTTCCTTCCAGTCTGTATAATTCAGCCCAATGCCTTGCACAGCAGAAGAAGGGTTCCCATTCCCAGTCTCTCAACAACAGGAATACTGCTACTGCACTCCTCTTCTGGCAGACAGTGGTGCTGTTTCAATGCTTCCTGAAGTGCAGGCAGTAGGGACATGTGAAGACTTCCTGGCAGAGATGTTCAAGATAGGGTGTTGCCCCAAAAAGCATGGTGTCCAGCCCAAGCAAACTCCTACTCTTGACTTGCATGCTCAAATCGACCCTGCTCACAACGCCATTGCAACTGGGGAGGTCATGCAAACCTGCTGCAAAAGATGGATGGTGACTGGTGGCTTATACATGGACTTAAAAATGTCCCTGCATAAGAATAATCTGAACTGCTGACCTGAATCAGTCTGTAGTCAAGGTAATAAGGCAATTAGACACAAAAATCATTAATAATTTAGCTTAATTGAAACCTAACAATACAGTCTTCATGTACAATTTCAAGTGATTTCAACTGTTTGGAAAGCATGACCAGTCTCTGCTGTTTCCGTACTTAAATAATGTGGGAGAAAATAAAAATTGTCACTAGAACATCATTTTAAAGAACTTGGGTTGTTTTTTTTCACATTAATCTGAAGCTGTGAATTCCCAGAGCTGGCTTTGCTTATATTTTCAAACAAAGACTAAAGTCTTTCTTTATCTGTGGGTAATTTAGGCTGGAAGATGTAAATGGCTGTTGTGAAAGGTGGGACTTGAATGCAGAAACCAAGTTACAGTAGATGGGTGTGCTAGATTGAAAAAACAAGGCTAAGTGGAAAGAACAATTAAATGCCTCTTCTCATACTTCTTGCTGAAACAACCGGGAACAGAAATAGCAGAGTAACATCAGATTAAACACCAGAGGTGTTTCCCTGAAAATGGCAGTAAATTTGGAGGCAAAGGGTTTATTGGTTATGGATGCTAGTAAAAGTCAGAAAAGTTCAGGGAAACCAGAAGAAATCCAATAAAAAGCAAAAGCAGTGGCTGAAAAAAGAAACAGAATGACTTTCAGGACTAAAGAGGTGGACAGTAGTTTCTAGGTTGCTTATTTACTCTTGTGGCATTTGGGAAAATAAGATGTTCTTCATAAACAAACAACACAACACTGCATAGACATTTGATGCCCATGGTCCTCAGGAAACCAGTGTATTTGCCTTAATCTATAAGGCACTTCAAGTCACGTACTGCATGCTGCAACTTAATAAGACTCATCAGCCAGGACCACAGAGCCTTTACATGCAACAAGAAAAAAAAATCTCCCATGAAAAAGGGGAGGAAATCCACCCCTGACATCCATCACAGGGTTGGTGTGTTGGATGAATTAATGCTGACATCCAGAAGAGTAAGGTTCCAGTTCACATTGCTTGCTGGGCTTGAGAGAAATTTAAGCTACTGGCAGAAATATTGTATTGTCCCTTAAGGACTGCTGGGCATGGTGCTTTTGCAGTACTCATAGTCATCTATCCTATAATGCTTGTATCATCTGTAACCACTTATTCACCTATCTCCTGTCAGGCAGGATTGAGAGAAGAAACCAAGGGAAAATATGGCTCTTCTTGCAACACTATGAGGGGACTTGAAGCCATTTGTGAAATGAAAGTAGGAAATGATCATAGCTAAAAAGGTGGTGTGCCAAAGGCACTCTCTGAGGATTTCAACCACAGTGGTGTGAAGTTTTGTGTTCATAGTATTAATGGTGAAATTCTAAACTGAATAGGAAATTAACTTTCTCACTTGAGGCTATGTTGCAGTGGTAAAGTGATCCTAATTATTTTGAAGAATAAATGCTATAGTTAGGGAAAAAAAAAAAAAAAAGAAAGGTTCCAGAAAGAAAGAAATCAGTATTTCAAGGACAAATTTCAACGATTTCAAATAATAAAATCAGGAAGAGTGGTTTGCACCAAATACAAGAGAAACATGGTGAAACATGCATAAGGTGAAGTCTTAAGTGGATATTTCTTGCATACAATTTAATAATAAAAAAAACACAAATCAAATAAGGCTTGGTCAAAATATAGCCAAAGGGGTTATGCCAAAAATCAGGGCTTTAAGAAGTGGGTTGTTGTGCAGAGACATGCAGTTGATCATTTGGCCTCCTCCAGGATCTTTCTACCTGCTGGGCTTTGTTTCAGAAATCAGTAGATGATTTTTTATTAAGTTCAGTTTTCTTTTAACTCATATCAGCAGTCACTGCAATGATGTTTTTACCCCCTTCTGCAGAGTTGATTGGCACATCCTTGTTTCACACATTCATTTTATAAATCTTTTAATGCTTCCTCTGCTAGGGTCATAGGAAAATGATCCAAGACAAATGGGAGATTTAATCATCAGATAGGTAACATAGTGTCTGACAGCTAAAGAGAAGGAAAACAAAACACTGACATGAACCAACAAAGGCACAGAACAAATCAGAACAGATGATTGAAATACAGAATGGGCCAGTAGACCCACACTTGAGGGCTGTGTGAAATGCTGAGAGCCCCATTACCAAGGCAGTGATACAATAACAATGCAAAAAGAACAGCTGAAGTCCTGGGTGGTCTTGGATATTCATAAGTATATTTATATATGAACCCAATTAGTTTTATGCTCATTAGGGCTGGAGAAGGAAAAGGCTGAGAAAAATTTGCTGAAAGAAATTCTGAAAATGAAAGAAGAGCAAACAAGATGTACCTAATGCCTTGCATAAAGGGTAACAGGCTGGTCTATAAAATGTTATCAACCAGTACAGAAGAAAAGGGTATCAAGGACCTTTTATAAACACTATTCAACCAAATGGAAATATGACAGCAATCAATATCTGGAGTAGATTTTGAAAGAGGTTTTCAGGAGCATAATCTCACCATAGGCCAGTGGGGATTGTGCTCCTAAATCCCTTACACACTAATCTCTTCTTCTGCACGGCTATTAAGAAAAATAATAAATATGTAGCAAGGACTGTAGGTAGCCTGATATTAGCATGTACAAAAGGTATAGTGGTAGCATCTTTTTGAGCTTGACCCCATCACTTGATAACTTTGGCTAGGCAGGAGTTTATTATTCATAACTCTAAAATCCACCCCATCTTATTTCATCTTCTGAGCTGTACAATCAATAATCCAAGTGTGCATCTTAAGAAGATTTCCAAATTAAACCAGATACCCTAATGTGTAGGACATACCATGCAGATTAGTATGCAGTTTCTCGATAAGCCAAGATGAGAGCAGCATAATGATTTTGTGAATATGAATATCGTTATACTGAAGAGATGCTTAGAACAGTAGGTGAGGAATAAAGTCCAGACATTGGCATTGCTTTTCAGATGTGATAATCAATATATTTTGGATATTTGTATCCAGTGCCAGGCTCTTGTAAACTGACAGGCAAAATGATGTGTCCTGTATCACCCTTTTCACCAGTTAGAGTCAAACCCCCAAATGCCATGAACAATTATAGAAGTTAAATCTGGTTTTCCAAACAAACTGCTATGTGGATTTCACCTTTCATTCATCTTTTGTGCTCTTCAGTACTACACATTGTGGAGAATGCAGTCAATGAAGATGTTCAGGTGGAGGAACAAACAGAAGCAGCAAATTTCTGTTTCAGCACTCAAGCACTGAGCTACAAATGAGTCAGAGATGGTGTCAGTTCTGTCCTCAAAGCAAACCCTAGGCAGTTGTCAGTAGGTTCTTACCTCTTAAGTGCACAGTTGCTTCTGAAAACTGAGGGCAACTAAAAAGAAGAGCTTTCTTTCAATCCTCGGCTAACTTCAGCTGATGTATCTGCATTGCTTTGAGCTCAGAGCATGAATGTGTGAGAGTATTCAGCTACTTCTGTTATCCAATACATTCTTTTCCTGTTGTATGTTTTACTCAGCTTCAACTTGCTCAAATGATTTATGCAGCATGGGAACTGCAGTACAGTGTTTTTTTTCCAGTGTCACTTACCTGGTACCACATGCTTGCTATGAGAATTGGACTCCTTGGACGTGGTAGGAGAGAACAACATCAAATATGAGACCTCACCTGGAGTACTACCTTCAGTTCTGGAGTCCTCAGCAGAGGAAGGACATGAATCTGTTAAAGCAAATTCAGAGGAGGGCCACAAAGGTGGTCAAAGGGCTGGAGCACCTCCCATATGAGGACAGGCTGAGAGAGTTGGCCTTGTTTAGCCTATAACAGAGAAGGCTCCAGGAAGACCTTACAAGCAGCCTTCCAGTCCTTAAGGAGCCTACAGGAAATATAGGGAGGGGCTCTTTATCAGGGAGTGTGGTGATAGGACAAGGGGTAATGGTTTTAAGCTGACAGTGGGAAGGTTTAAATTAGATATTAGGCAGAATTTTTTTTCCTGTGAGGTTGGTGAGGAACAGGTTGCTCACAGAAGTCATGTATGTCCTGTTCCTAGAGGTGTTCGAGATCAGGTTGGACTAGGCTTTGAGCAATGTGGTCCTGTTGAAGTTGACCCTGACCATAGTTGAAGGTTCCTTCCAACTCAAACTATTCTATGATGCAAACACTGAAACATCTTTTTTTTTTTATGATACATCCAGGATACCTATCATACATTTAAATCCAGGTTATAAGTTACTCACCTTTTGATTTTGAAAACTCTGCCATAGAATAGCCATTTTAATATAAGCCTGTAAAACTCCTTGTATGTATGTTTACTCCCATGTTGGAGATGGTAAGTGTCTGTGCGCAAAGAAGGGAGGAATTGGCTCTACCTATGAAATTTGTGATCAGTCTAAGGACAGCAAAACACCATAGGTCCCTGCAATGCTGTCTTCCAAGTCAGAACATCACTGACCATGATGCATGGGGTTTGTGGTTTGTTTTGTGTTTTTCTGTTTTGTTTGTTTGGGTTCTTTTGTTTTCTTTGGGTCCCAGGGAGGTGTTTTGCTTTAGTTTGGATTTTAGGTTTAGTTTTGGTTTTAATCACTTCCTCTGCTTACCTTGTTATCTGTTAAATACTAGCTGTTCACACTAGTACTGTTCTGAGTTAAAGGTCTTGGACTAAGGATTCCTGCTAGGACTGCTGACATTATTGATGGGCTAGTTGAGTTGTTGTTTTTCCCTTTTAATCAGGAAAGTGACTATTCTCTGGCTCAAAGGATCCAAAGATGTAGTGTTGCCTGCTTCTTGATGTCCTACCAAGGACTGATATATACATGGATCTGTCATAGGGTGGCTACGTGACCAAAGACCTGCAGACCGCTGGTGTTTCTGTTTCTGGCCTTGAGCATCCCCCTCTTATAAACTTCCAGGTCTCATTTACATATTTGAAGAAAAGCATATTTACTTTAACACCTGTGTTGAAAGGGAAAGCTCTTCCTTAAAGAAAGCATTTCAGCTCTTCAGGCCATACCTGTATGTAGTTGCCCTTCATGCATATGTTTCCCGTATAAAGAATACTGGGCAATGAGAGGCCACCTGCTTCATCAAGTTCAATCTCTTTTTGTTGCAGACAGCTACATCTCAATGTTCATCAGAATGAGACAGGTTTTTATTCATAGTATATAATGCTAAACATGAGTATACATTTGTTAGTACTAACATCATGGCACTGTTACTGCTGTTGTTATTGTTTTTCAGCACTACTACCCAAGTTTTCAGGGAGTCCTATTCAGATTCAGCTATCAGTTAATTTTCAGTGCTATTACCATGCTTTGTACTTGGGAAGGTTCATGGTTTATGTTTCTAATGTACACAGTACTGTACTGATTTTCTGAAGTAATTTTTAAATATTTCCAATTATGTTGTCTGTGCTGATAATGTATGTTTGTCTTCTCCAGTATTTTCAATGTGGCATTCTCATGAAGTGGAAAAGCAGCATCCACAATGCTACAGTTCCCTTCCTTCCTTTCTGATGCTGCTGTGCTGGAACTGTTAGCATATACATTATGACTATCAACAGAAAAAAAACCCCAAACATAAACCAACAACAACAACAAAAAAACAAACAAACCAAATCACAAAAAACTCAAAGGGATTTTTACACACTAGTGTTTCATTTGGACTAAGATTGCAACCCACACCTATTACTATCCTGTTGTCTCAAAGTTACTTTTATTCTGTGGCTCTTGCAGAATGCACAGTGCACAATTTGGCAGCCTTTTAGGCTGCACCTTTTAAAAGTCTCTAACTGTATCAGTATGATCATAAACAGATCCT